>CANYBF010208436.1:0-18855 GCA_948192965.1 Dalechampia spathulata | reverse complement strand
AGAAGAAAAAGGAGAAAGAGAAGGAGAAGGAGCAGAACGTACAATGAAAAGGGAGAAGGAAAACAAGTGGCTAATAAGATAAGGCCAACTTGTTATTAAAGATATTTATTTATAATATATATATTTGCTTCAGGAAAATGTCATTACACATGGACAAGTGGCTTTCTTATACCAGTTAATTCCCCCCCACTTCCATAATTATTTTTAGGCATCATTTACATCTTTCATGCATATACAACTGTATAAAATATCCTTTCACTATTTTCTCTATAAATTCCATATCATATGGAATTCCTCTATTCGTAATGCACTTTCATCATAATTATCAAGTTATCACATTCATGCATCATATTCGATTCATGCATTTCATACGTCTATCAATCATTCACTATAACATATTTATAAAAGAAATGCATATCAAAATACTGTCTAAACCAGGATGTGACAATTGAGTTTTTATCATAGTGGCAAATTAGATATAAATTTATGGTAATTTAGATCAATGATTTAACAAATATATCCAAGTGAAATAAGAATAATCATCAATAAATAAAACAAAATATCTATAACCATTCACAGAAGGAATAGGGGATGGACCCTAAATATCAAAATGAATAAGCCTAAAAGGAATGTTTAATATAGAATTATTTTAAGTAAATGATAAAGCTGATTGTTTGCCAAGTTGACAATGTAAACAACGAAAAGAATCAAACTTAGTATTGCCTAAAAGACCATGAGAAATCAAAGATTGAAGTTTACTAGTGGAAGCATGACCAAGACAAAGATGCTACTGATAAGTATTAGAAGAAGTGGTTGTAACTGCAGACACAAATTAATGAGGAATATAGAGAGATGATATTTTAAATAATCTACCCACTTTATGACCCTTCCCAAGAATCTGGCCCTTTTGCGGATCCTAAACCTGACAACCAAGGGGAGAAAAATTAACATTTAATCCACTTTCACATAGTTTCCCAACAAATATAAGATTTAAAGTCAAATTTAGGACATAATAGGTATTGGGAAGATGAAGGTCTGATGTAGAAGCATGACTAATATGAGTGATATTCATTATGGTCCCATTAGCAGTATTAACAATTGGAAAATTAGGAACAGAGGTTGAATTTGATAAAATTTTAGTGTCAAAGGTCATATGATTACAACATGCAAAGTTAAATAGCCAAGAAGAGTTATCTGGGATGGCAGACATAGCATTAGGGGAAGAGGAATTAGAAGAGAGAACCTGTTTGAAAAGAGCCTCAAGATCACTTAACGTAATAGCAATAGAACCCTTAGTAGTGGTAGCTGTAATAGAAGAAGATCCAGGCTATAAGAGATTCTTTGGTTTGAAGGAACCACCCTTTGATCAGGGAGGTCGAGTGGGACAGTTTTCCAGAATATGTCCAGTACCATGACAATATCTGCATTCCACAGTTGGGCAATTGTCAAAGGAATGCCCAGTCTGATTATAATTTTTACAAAACTGATTTCCTGGTTTGTGAGAGGTAGATCAAAAATGAGTAATAGCAAGAGCAACTTCAAGACGCATAGTTTTATCCAGGCTAAGGCAAGTTTCTTCAAAGATAATTTCTTGAATAGCATTATCTAGTATGGGAAGAAGATCTCAATGGAGCAAGGATGCTCGAACAGCTTCATATTAAGGGCGAAGAGCTATGAGAACTTCAATGAAATGGAGATGATCATCACTTATTCAAGCTTAAGATAGCAGAGTCCAAATTGGTTGAACTTACGCAAGAAAGTCATTCACTTATTGCCCAGATTCTTGCTTTAGGTAATGAAGAGTAGTCCATAATTGATAATAATATGCAAGACCAGTATTACGATATCGATTTACTAAGAAATCCCATATTTCCTTGGTTGTTTCATACTTGGTAAATTGAATATGAATAGACAGGATCAAAGTATTACGAATCCAAGTGATAATCTGATGATTTTTACTATCCCAATCTTGAAGACGGTCAGTAAATTTGGAATCAATTTCTATTGCCTCTTTTTATGGGTTTAGTGATATCATTGGTAACAATTTGCTAGAGTTTACAACCAATAAGAAAGCTTTTCATGCTTTGAACCCAGATATTATAATTGGAGCCGGTCAAAATAGTTATTATTGGCTTAACAACATTAGATTTGTCCATGATGAAGGAGCTATTGGTAACAGAATGAAAAGAAGGAATGGTACATACAGATATCAGATAGCAGAAAGGAAAACTGAGATAGATTTCAAAGAACATAAATAGTAATACAGGGCTTTAATACCATGATAAAAAAGAGGGAAAAAATATAATTTGTATCTTATGTATTTTCTTTAATTTGTATAAAGAATGGCTCCTATATATATATATATATATATATATATATATAAGAGTTACTTGAATAAGGAAAGAAATATGCAGAATCACAAATAATCCTACAATCTTGCTATAGATGGCTTGAAATCATGCTAACAGAAATATTAGTCGATTAACCCATTTTATGCCCACTTCTATATAGGATGGTTGATCTATGAGAGGATAGAGGGTTTATAAATTGGGAGGTTTTTTTATTTGAAGTGAAAAGCATGAAAAAATAAAATAAAGGTTAAAAAAAAGAAAAAAAGAATAAATGGAGAAAAATATCATCAGATTAATGTTCATGTTTACTCTGGTAATTACGATTGTATGACAATCAAATGCTTATAATAAGCATTTGTTTTGATGCCTAAAAGAGTGCTTAGTAGGTTCTCTTTTGTGTAGGCCTATTTATCCACTAGAATGTTTAGAAAAATGTCTTATCATGCCTTCCATTGCTCCAGTATGATCTCGAAAGGTGATTACCATAAGCTCTCTTTATACTCTTTGTTAGCACTCTTTCTTAGACAATTGTCATGAAGATTTATAGTTTCTAACTTGCTTAAATTTCATAAGCTTTTCAAAATCTGCATCATATACAACTTTTATAATCTTACAAATCTAAATCATCAACTCAATCAATACTTCTGAGCTCCTTCTTCAATTGCATGAGATCAGCTTTATAAATGACTAAATATATATAAATATGTTTGCATATTAATTGTTTTACAAACCAAGCCACCAAATATTATATAAATATGTTTATATTATTATTGTTTCAGAAACAACTAAAAATCCAAATCAAACATAAACATATCCCTCATTTCCCATCAGATGTCATATGTTCCTCCACATCCATCTAGACAATCTTGGATAGCTTCCAGATTTGATGAAAAAGTAAATAGCCCAAAATATTAATGCATATTACATAAACATGCTAATAAAGAGTGCTAACACAAAGTGAGAAGATGTGCTTACTATAATCATCTTTCAAGATTAGACTAAAGCGTTGAGAGGATGCACATCCCAATAGGTAAAACTAATTATTGCTTTAGCTTACAATCGTAGGTATAAGATGGGGCTTGACAAGACATTTTCCTAAACATTTCAATGAGCAAATAGGCTTGTATAGAAGACAACCTTCCAAACACTCTTGCAAGCATCCTACTAAATGCTTGTTGTAAGCATTTGATTGCTATGCAATTGTTATTATCAAAGAGAATATGAACACTCTTTCAGGCATCCCACTCATATGCCCTTCAAGCCACTTTTCTTTTAGTAATATTTTTAACTTATTTTATTCTTTTTATAATTATTACTATTTATTATTAATAATGCTATAATTTTCAAAATTTAATCTACTTATACTTACAATTTAATAATAAATTATAAATGATTCAATATCATGGTAATAAAACTAATAATTTTCATTATTATAAATAGGGGTCAGTATAAAATGATTAACCAACCAATATCTTAGTTAGTCAATCAATATTTCGATTAACTGACCAAATTTTTGATTTGGTTAATCGATCAACACCTTATTTAGTTAGTTTTCGGTTAAGGATATTTACAATTTTGGATAATCAATTCAGTCGATTAATTTCAATCAATTAACTGAATTAACCAAACTGACCGTATAATAATATATACTGCTTTATTTATATTTAAAATATCCTATTTTGAATTGTTAATTCATCATAATTTTTGATAAATTTCCTATTTTTGAGGTTGAATAAAAAAATGGTATAATTTTTGTTAATTTTTTTAGTTTTGATTAAATGGTTATTAACTGAACCGACCGAATGTTATTTCGGTCGGTTTGGTTTGGTTAAGATTTATTAATCAGCTAAAATATTTTCCGATTGGTTAAATGGTTAATGATATTGTAAAAATTTCAATTGCTCACTTAACTGATTAATGGAATGCCCACCTTTTATAAGAATCGTTAAATCAATTTTTAAAATGTATACAATTTAAATTTATAATTTTTAAAATTAATAAAATCTTAATTTTTTATTTGATTAAAAATATAAAATCTATATATTTTGATAATATTTATAATAAAATTAAATAGTTGATATTAAAAATGAGGAATTTTGAAAACTTACCTTTTAAGTTGGAATTTAAACTTCATTAAAATGACAAAATTAAATTTACAAAATAATTTAACATTTCACTCATAATTTCATTTTTAATAAATGGATGATATAATTTTATAAATTCATGAAATTTAAAATTTTTGAATGAAATTAGGATAAGATTTTAAACCAATACCATCATTTCATATGTGGGCTCTTTACTAAACTATTCAAAATGGTTTGAATTTAATTCTAAGTCCTCATGTCAAAATTTAAAATATTTAGATGATGAGATTAATAAATTTTATATGTTTATTTGAAGTTATATTTTAATTTTGTTGATTAATAATGTTAATTTTCATTTGAATTATTTTGCTTTTTTTCTTAAACAATAAAATATCATAGCCTCTTATGTTTTGTTATATGTTCCTTTTTTCTTTATTTTTCTTATTATAAATATAAGATAAAAAATATCATTTATTTATATCTAATTCATATTTTTACTTATGATTTATGTAGAACTATTATGCATTGTGATTAGGTTAGAGGAGGTGGAGGATGAAGAGGAGGAAAATATATAATTTAGAGGAAAATATCTAATAAGGTGAAGTTAGATTCCTAATTTTAAGATAAGTAAATATATAATTTAGAGGAGGAGGAGGATTAAGAGGAAGAAAATATATTTAATTAATTTTATAGGTTTATGTTTCTTGAAGAGATATTTTAAGAATTATAAAAATTATTTTGGATTAAAAGTGATAAAATTTTAAAATGTAATTATTAGGCGATATTTTTTTAATTTTGAGTTTATAATGTGATAAATTATTAATTGGCTCTTATTTAAATTTCCTCAATAAAGAAATGGTTGTTTACAATTAGGGATTACTTTGGAATAACCATATTGCTTACCTTTTGGTAGGTATGCTTTTTATTGGTTTACATTTAGAAATTACATTTTTATTATAAAAATGCAGAATTCACTAAGGATTGATTAGATTGAAGAAATCTAAATTTTATAGGATTTATAAATTACATGAAATTTAAATCCATGTGTGAGCGCCGGTTTCTACCGGGGCCCAGAGCGAGGCTTGCGAAAGTCACGGACCAGGGATCGCACTTGGAGCGAAAGCGTAGTCTTTATAAGGGGTTCCCTTAGGGAATGATACGGACTCGAAAGAGTCGCAAAGGAGTCGCCACCGGATGGTTCTGGATTGGTCCAACCAACCCATAGCATGAGTACTAGTTAAACCCTTCAGAGATTAGGTTCGGGTGGTGGAGATCTATTCTATGAGTTTCCAAAATTGATTTTACCATTATAGTTGGGATTAATTGTCCTAGGCAGGCAAGCATACGATTGTAAAATGTAAGCACACAGCGCAACATGCGATTTGGTGTTGCAAAGTTATACGTAGAATGACATATAATGCTATATGGCATTTGGATGGCATGGCATATGCATGGTATGCGAAATAGCAAAAAAGTAACATGGCATATGCATAACATGTGAGTATGAATGATATATCATATGCATGGCATACGAAATAGTGAAAAAGTAACATGGCATATGCATGACATGTGAGTATGAATGATATATCATATGCATGACATGGCAACCTAGCATGTATATAAGCATATAACATGACAAATAGCGTATTACGTTATGCGTTAATCGTTTTGGATTATATTAGCGTTTGGCGTATACGCGATGTATGCATGGTATATGCATGATACATTGGATGAGTGGCATATCATATGCATGATATGTGAAGTGATGCATGTCATGGCATATGTATGACATGGCATAATAAATGACATACCATATGTATGGCATGTGAAATGATGCATAGCATGGCATGGCATGGTGGATGACATACCTCATGCGTGGTATGTGAAATAATGTATGACATGGCATATGCATGTCATGGCATAATGGATGGCATACCATAAGCATGACATGTGAAGGATGTATAGCATGGCATATGCATGTCATGGCATAATGAATGGCATACCATATGCATGGCATGTGAAGGATGTATGGCATGGCATATGCATGTCATGGCATAATGAATGGCATGCCATATGCATGGCATGTGAAGGATGTATGGCATGGCATATGCATGTCATGGCATAATGAATGGCATACCATATGCATGGCATGTGAAGGATGTATGGCACGACATATGCATGTCATGGCATAATGGATGACATACCATATGCATGGCATGTGAAAGATGTATGGCATGTAAATGTGTATTCAGCATAGTATATGTGATGGCATACGGTATGACATGCGTTATGGCATACGACGTGACATGGCATCATGGCATAATGACATATGATATGGCATATATATGCATGACAAGGCATATTGATTGCATGTATTGGATTGCGTATTTGATGTATTTAGCATAATTGCGTATTGGCATATTTGTATGTATATGCATACAAAATACAGTATGTTATGGCATGACATATGCATGGCATGCATAGTAGTGTGTGATTGTGTCATGTGACATGGCATGTGACATGAATGACATGTATATTTAAGCAAGTATAAATCATCCACGATTAAAAATAACTAACGGCCGGTTAAAGGGATCGAGGAAATAGGAGATACACATGAGATAGGGGGATTAATTATTATAAGCAAATAAATAAATCTACCATATTACATAAATATCCTCGCATACATATTTTTAGGACGTTAAGTAACGTCCCCTCCTCCTCCGGCACTATTCCACCTCGGGCGACACGAGCCGAAAATGCACAAATGAAAATATGCAAAATAAACAAATAAAATTCATTAGTTGCAAATGAATTTAGGATTTATTTGACTAGTCCAATGCCATGTGAAAAGCATGAACCAAGAGTCAAAATCCATTAATTATTATGCAATAATTGTACGAATTTATACGAGCCGGATCATGAAAATTTATTATATAAAAAAAATAATTTTAGGCAAAATTATTTTTATTTGATCATGAAAAATTAAATGGGAGGGCTAACATAACAAAAATTGCTGGAGAAAGCCACTTGACCAATTAATTCAAATCCTTTCAAAAAAATCGCATTTTATACGATTAAAAATTACATTTTATTGTAAAAATAAATTTTGAGGCCAAAATTAATTAAATGTGATTATTTTATGATAGATCTGGAATACTTAAACCAGTATAAAACTCAAATACCACTAGATGTATCAAAATATGGTGAAAATACGGTCTGAAAATGTATTTTTCTGGAAAAATATGAACTATGCGCACCACACATCAAACTATGTGTGCCACACATAGGCTATGTGCGGCACACATAGTATGACATGTGGTGCACATAGCTTGTAAATCTACAAGAAAATTCAATCTGTCAGTACAGAAATGATCTACAGATTAAAATACACAACATTAATGAAGATAGTACCTCATTTTGTGCACGAATCGGCCTTCGATTTTGCAAACCAAATAATTAATTAAGCAATTAATTGAAATAATTAATTTTAAAATTAAAATCAATTAGATCTGGATAATTTTTGACAGATCCAGAACCCCAAGTGCATGGACAAGCTATTGGAGTTGCTGGAAAAATCAGATCCGAAGCGGATCGGGTGAAAATTGGGTTTTTCTGTGAAAATTGGGATCTACGCGTGGTGCACATAGATCTATGTGCACCACACATAGGGTATGTGTGGCGCACATAAATGTATATGTGGCACACATAGTTTTAAAAATTAAAGGAAAACTGAAGATTTTTAAGCACAAACCCTAGATTCGACCCCGATCTAGGTAGATCGGACCTGAAACCAGAGTTTTGCTCATGGATTTGCATCCAACTCAAAGAAAATAATTTTGAAGTTAAAATTATTTAAGATCCAACGAGTTTTGAGACAGATCCAGGACACCTAAGGCATGGGGAAGCCTTAAATGTTACTGGAATAGCCGGATCGGGCGAAAACCGGTGAAAAACGGGAGAAAAATGACTTTTTCTTTGAAATTCGGAGGTTATATGCATAGCATATAGCCCTATGTGCACCACACATGTGCTATATGTGGCGCACATAGATCTATATATGTAGCATATAGTTTGAAAAATAGAAGAAAATGGAAGAAAAATGGAAAAATAGGAGGATTTACCTTATTCCAACAGCTTTTCTTCATTGATCTTGCTTCTTTCCGTGTTTACGGAGCCTAACTAAGCCAATTTTATCCCTAAATCCAAGTGATTTAATTAATTAAGGGCTTAATTAATTATGGAGTGATTTTAGGAGAGGTTTGGCTTGCCTTTTGGCAATTTTCGGAGTCCCTAAAATGTCACCCCGAGCTCTATATTTATAGAACAATTTTTGGGCGTGGAAATTTTGTAATTTTTGCCCAGATTTGAAAATTTTGAAGGCTATGTGCGCCACACATAAGGCTATGTGCGCAGTACATAGCCCTATATGCATAGCATATAGTTTTTAGACTGTCACGTAGGGCCCACTGGGGCCACAACGGGATGTATGCCCTATGCCAAATAAGTGTTATTTGACATTCTAAGACTTTTTCGTGAAGGAAAGTTTTCTATGTGCTCCACCCCATACGTGTGAAACGGGATGCGTACCATATGTCCAGGAAGATGTAAACGACGTTCCGAGTCACTTTACAGTTTTAAGTTTTTCCAAATTCGGCCCCGGACAATGAGTTTTTGCTAACGAGCCTGTTTTAGGGCCTCCAGCACTATTCTGGCCCAAAATGGCATTCAGCGTGCCAAAAGGTCGTGCCTCGCGTAAGCACTAGCGAAAATGTGTTCTATGTGCATAGAACACTCGAATTAGGCTAAGTTGGGTGGTGGGCCTCATATGTGTACTATTCATGGTGAATAGTACCTCGGTAGGCCCAGAAGGTGGCAAATAGCATGCCAAATGCTTTGCCTTGAGTAAAGCGGCAAGTGGGACGTGTTCTGTTCGTACAGAACACACAGAATAGAATTACAGTGGGTAGCAGGTCCCACCAATGCTTGGTGGGCCCCACAGTACGGTGAGCCCGGAATGTGACATTTGAGATGCCACAGGATGTGCCTTGCAAAAGGCAGCTGTGACATGTATTCTGTAAGTATATAATACACAGAATAGGCCAATAGGGGTAGCGGGTCCTACTAGTGCCTAGTGGGCCCCACAGTACGGCGAACCCGGAATGTTGCATTTGGGATGCCACGAGATGTGCCTTGCGTAAGGCAACTGTGAAATGTATTCTGTAAGTACAGAATACACAGAATATGCCAATAGGGGTAGCGGGTCCCACTAGTGCCTGGTGGGCCCACAGTACGGCGAGCCCAGAATGTGGCATATGGGATGCCACGGGATATGCCTTGTGTAAGGCAGTTGTGAAATATATTCTGTAAGTATAGAATACACAGAATAAGTTGATGAAGGTGGCGGGCCCCACCTATGCACTATTCATGGTGAATAGTGCCTAGGGCTTAAAATACAATATTTTTCATTCTGCAATCTCTGCCTCGCATAGGCAAGAGTAGAGCATGCTCTATATGTACAGAGCATTCAGAATAACTAATAAAGGTGTGGGCCCCACCTGTGTACTATTCATGATGAATAGTATCAATTGCCTGAAATGCATTATTTTGCATTTCATATGGTTTGCCTTGCGTAAGCAACAATGAAGTGCGTTCTGAATGTACAGAACACATTGAATAGGGAAATGAGGGTGGTGGACCCTGTCGGGCATTGTGGTGGGCCCCATCAATTCTGAGGTATTATGTGCACCAGAATGCTTAGAGGAAGTCACAGAGGCCCTATGTGCATAATCGGGGTCGATATCGAGGACTAGAACTGATCCGAATCAACATAAACCCGAAACTGCACGAGGGTGAAAAGTGAGGGTTAACACCATGATTTTTAAAATCAATGAAATTTCAAAATTTCTTATGTGATTAAAAATATGGAATCCATAGATTTTAATGACATTCTTCTAATAAGATCACATAAATCATATTTATTAATAAATAAAAAATGAAGGATTATGGAAAACCCATCTTCTAGGTGGAAATTTGAATTTTATCAAATTAAATGAATTCACATGTATGCAAGAATTTAACATTCTATATATTGTTTTAATTTTTTAACAATCAAACAATGAAATTTTATAAATTCATGAAATATTTAAATTCCTTCATTCAAATTCTATCAAACCAAATGATTCCTAAACATAATTTAAATATATATAATTCAATGAAATTTTCTGATATATATCATAAACTCATCATATGTATTGATATTTTTCAAATATATAATAAGTATTCAAAAAATATATGATGAATATTTAAAACATAATATTTAATATATGACTTTCTTTAACACATTGTAACAAAAACATATTTTTCTATATTTTTAATCACAATCAAAGAATAAAAAAGGCTGTAATCTAATGAATATACCTTGATTAAAACAATTTAAGTAATTTTTTTAGAAATATCATTATTTTTCATCTAATATTTCATAAAAGGTATTTTTTTACTAGTTTGGATTATTGATTATCAATATATAAATTTAAAAAATAATGTTTAATATGTAAATTATTATTATATTATTTAATCTTATGTGGTGGACTCCATTCATACAAAAAATATTATCACTTTATATAAATTATTTGAACTTTGTGACACCAATCCATGCAAATATCAGCAAAATGGAACCATAAAATACACCAATATATGTTGATATATAAGATAATTGCTAATCCTAGCAGAACTGCCAGATAATATACAAAAAAACTCCAATATAACCAAATTATGTCAATAAAACCATCATCTTCCTCCTCTAACAATGGTTAGTGATGGTACTTATTCCTTCTTCAGTGTTGCAACTCCTATGGACAACATCTCCATATAGTCTAGGATTACCTCTATAATGGCTCTCATTAAATGTCTTAAATTAACCTTTATTAAGTATTCTAGTAGATAAGTTGATATAGGAAAGATTAAAGACTCTTAAAAAGTTTAACCCAACTTATTATTATAAAATTTTTTCAAATTCTTTAAGCTTGAAAACCTAAGTGGGATGGAGCATTATAAATGGTTGAAGGACAAGTTTAATGATAGAATGTTGCAACAGTCCAATATTTAAGGGGATATTATTATTTAACAATTATATAACAAGTATTTTCTAGCCATTAAAGTGATGATGTATCGCTTTAGTAGTTGTACCTATTCCTCATTACAAATTTTATTCCTATATCCAAAGAAGGTAAAATAATAAGAGGAAATAAGGTATTAACCTATTTAAATTGTTCTTTCGTAAAAATAGACATATCAATGATGAAGCAAGAAGGCATGCCTTTGACTAATTTATTTTGTGAGAGGTCTAGAAAGATGAGTTCATTGAGATTGCATGGCTGACTAGGAATTGTACTCGCCACATTGTTATTGGATATGTTCAAAATATAAAGATTGGGGTAGTGAAAAAATTCCAAGTCTATATTTTTGATAAGGTTATTCTTCATATATAACAAATATAAGTAGGTAAAATTCATAATCTTTGAAAATATCTTTTCGATAAAAATTTTTAGATATAACTAATGCATATAATTGCTTCAAATTAGGAAACAAATTTCTTGGAAACTCTCCTAATAAATTATTAATAGACAAATCCAAAATAATTAGCTATTCCATATCATTGATTAAGGAAGGAGCATAACCTTATTCGACATATTCATATATACAAGATTTGAGATGACCATACCAATATCATTAGGTAGATAACCAATGAGGTTGTTACTCAATGTCCAAGTGTACTAAGTTATGTTTGAAATCAAAGAGCTAAAAAGTTCTTATTAATGACTTGTTTCTCAATTTCATAACTCTTAGCTTAAAGTTTCTCTACAAGATCCAATTAGGAAATATCTCATCAAGCTTATTATAAGAGAGATCAATTATTTGTAGATTATATTAGTACAAAAGAAAGCTTGTGAAATCCTAAGTAAGCAACACACAATTATGATGGTTCAATACAAAGATTGCCTACATCCACTCTCCTAAGTAGTAACTTATGGTTCCACTAGATCTTTTCAAGGTTACACAAATTAATTCTTCGATGAAGAATCTCAACACTATATTTACCAAAAACAAGCTATACATATGAATGTCTCATCTTAAATATGAATGTCTCATCTTAAATATGAGCAACTAATTGATAAGCTTATTAAGGATATATTGTAGTTAAGAAAATAATAAATAAAAGGAAATAAAGAAGTATTATTTATTACACATATGAATATATGTAGTTATAAAAGTATATTGAATAAACAAGATACAACTTGAAGGTTAGCAAGTTTAAGAATAAAGAATTGAATCACTATTTTTAATTAAATTCATATTAATGTAGTGATAAATTTATATACCAATTTCAATTAATCACAAGCTATGTAATTTATGAATAATAATAAGGTGGTATAGAGGGTACAGATGAGAATTTGAAAACCAAAGTAATTGATATAAGTGAAAATGATTAAATTGAGTGATTTAAATATGGATACTCGATGTATAAATATGAATGTATAGAATATCTATGTGAATATCTGATTAATACGTTAAGTACTCATATATAACAGGAGAAGATAATAGGGGGATTACAACTTTTGCTTCATAGAAGGATAAAGGTAAAACAAAGTAGGTTTATGCCTAATAATAATTATGTTATAAATGAGATTAGAGGTAAAATAAAAAGCTTGATGACTCAAGCGTTGGAATATAAAATATTATGTGTATTTAATTATTAATCATTAATGATGGTTATGTGATATATGGATATTCTGGATTGTTATTGATTCACAACTGTGCCTTTGTTATTGATTCCAAGCTTTGTAACATAAGGTATTACAAATATTTAATTATTTTATATTGATATTGGAGATGCAATGTATTGACGTATTTTGAGATGTTATTATTTACAACTATGCCATCATTATATAAACACAAACACATTAAAATCATGCATCATAAATCATCAGTATGACATTTTGGAGAAATAAGGGAGACATAGTTATATATATGTATAAAATGTATATAAAAGGCGATACAAGGGAGACACTAGTATATTTATATATGAAATGATACAGAGATAGAGAAATATAGAGATAGAGAATATGGAGGTACTGGGAAAAAAATAAATCATTGAAAAATATGCCTAGTATATATTGTACATAATCAAAGATAGATATTATTATGATCATAGAAAATTAATGAATTGAAGGAAAAATGTGAATTCATAAAGAAATGATAAAATGGCAGAGAATAAAGGAATGTAATGCATTTTGCATTCGTTATCATTGCATAGCATTACTACGAGAAATGTAATTCAATATTTACATTTACTGCCGTTAAGCATATTAATGATGCTATATTAATTAATATAGTGTTGTTTTGAGTGATTTTATAAGAATCTTGACTAGTTTGCAAAAACAATTATAGAGATTGCTACTTATTGCCATTATGATAATGGGATATTATTTAGATGATTTTGTTATTGCTATATTTCTTATGATTAATTATCATGTATTACTTGAATTGATTTACTTATTAATTATATTATGTTACAATGGAATATTTAGATTTCAATTATAGCATAATTATTACTAGACACTATTGAGTTTTATACTCAGCATTTATCATTTGATGAACGTAGGTCAAAGTAACCCAGAGGAACGACTGGATCAGTAAAGCATCAAGGCAATTAGGATACTCTGAGTCATGTACAGCCCTTGGAATATAATTTTACTAATATAATATATTCCTTGTAGATGATTTTGTTAATGCAATTGTCATTGTATAATTATGGGCTGTAAAATATTTTGTACATGAAAATTTAACAGAGATGCTATTAATATATGGTGTGTGGCTTATATAAATAATATAGACAATGTTTTTATATAGAAAGTTGAAAGATAGCATGCCTTATTTATCATATGAATGTTTTATATGTTAGGTGAGATTGAAGCCACAAGTTATAAAAAAAATAGTTATAAAAATAGACTGAATATATTCAGTTGATAAAAATTTTTTTTACAGATCTTTTATAGAGTGATTAGTAAATACCTAAATATATTGTTTTTATTAATCACACTACAAGAGCATGTTTCACCAGTTGGGTTTGACATAAATTGTATGCAATCTATTTCCATGGTAAGACAAAAATAACCTTGCTATAAGATCTTTTCATACAGAGCGAATCCATTCATGTAGGACCTGCAAGCATTAACATGCATTATTTAAATGATTGTTTTGATCTCCTTCCCCGATATGCATCAAACTTACAAACCATCAACTATTCTTATATAAAGAACACCTTGATGCTAGGTAAAGTTAGCTGCTAACCTTCACAAAGCTAGCTTATCAGTCTTATTAGCTTCCTCTAGATAGACAATTAGAAAGTTCATGATGTCAAAATACCATGGAATTTCATCTTGCTAGTCTAGCATCATAACATGCTCACCCTCATAGCAAGGTATCCTTGACTGCATAATAAATACAGGCTGATCTTGACACTATGATCTCTTACATGTTAAAGCCAATATGGCTAAAGCATTGGCTATTTGATTCTCATTACGTAGGGTGTGAATGAATTTACATGAGTTAAAATTACAAATCATGAGCTTCATGTATTCAGTATAAGGCTTGAGCCTTTCTTCTTTAACATCCCACTTAGTTATGGATTGGTGAATAATTTGTATCAAATCACCAAATACCTCCACTTCTTGGGCACCATTCATTAGCAATACTTTAAGCCTAAACAAACATGCTTCATACTCAACCATATTATTAGTGATTGGGAAGCTCAACCGCTTCAAAAGCATAATCAATTCACCTTTAAAAGTGATCAACATAACCCCTATGTATGCACCTCTTTTATTGATTGTGCCATCAAAGTGAAACTACTATTTTTGGATATCAACCACCCCTAAGTGCTTATCTGGAAGGTCCAGTTTAAAAGTTTCAGAATCATCCACCAGCTTGGATGCTAAGAATTCATTAATCGCTCTACCTTTGATCACTTTCTTAGTGATGTACTGCACATTAAACTCTAATAACAGGATTAACCACCTAGAAAGCTTCCCCACCAGTGAAGGAGCCTCATACAAGTACTTCATAGGATTAACCTTGGAGATTGCCTAAACTTTATATGATTGAAAGTAATGTATAAGCTTCTTGGTGACCTAAATCATAACCATGCATAGCTTTTTAATAATGTTATACTTGCACTTTGTTGGCAACAGCTTCTTACTCAAATAGTAGATAGCTTGCTCAACTCTAGATTCATTATTTTAAGTGATCATAGCTCCCACTGACTCCTCCTCTAAGGCTAGATAAAGTAGCAATGTTTTCCTTGATCGAGGTGGTTATAAAATCAATGGGATGGAGAGGTAATGCTTTACCCTCTTGAATGCAAACTAGCAATTCTCATCCTAAAGCAAAGGTTAGTTTTTTTTTAAAGTTTAAAGATAGGCACACATATAGTAGTAAGCTTAGTAATAAACCTGCTAATATACTAAAGTTATCCCAAAAATCCTCTAACTTTGATCTCAGTTTTAGAAATAGGTATCTCACAGATTGACTTCACCTTGTCAGGATTTACTTCAATACCCCTCTGGATAATTACATGACCTAATAGCTTATCAAATATCACCCCAAATATGTACTTTTTTGGGTTCAACCTAAGCCCATAATTCTCAACCCAGATGAAAAATCTGTCAAGAGCAGCTGGATGCTCTTCCCTAGTGGGAGACTTGACCATCATGTCATCTACATAGACCTTAACATCTTTGTAAATAAGATCATATAATAAGATTATTATGACCCTTTGATAGGTAACATCTGTACTCTTTAGACCAAAGGGTATGACCTTGTAGCAATAGGTACCCCATTCTGTGATGAAAGTTATCTTCACCTTATCCTTGATTGCTATGAGAATTTGATTGTAAATAAAAAACCCATCAGTAAATGAGTACATAGCACTAGCATCTGCACTATCGACTAGTACGTTGATATAAGGCAAAGGAAAGTCATATTTAAAGCATGTCTTATTTAAATCCTTGTAGTCTACAAAGACCCCAACTTTACTGTCTTTCTTGGGAACCAAAACCATATTGGCTTACCATTCTCGATAGTCAACCACTTCAAGGAACTTAGCATCCAACTACTTTTGGATATCCTCCTTAACCTTATAAGCCCATTTTGATTGGAACCAATGTAGCTTTTACTTAACCAGCTTGAACTCAGGCTTAATTGGAATTTTGTGTTCCATAATAGTTTTATTAACACCCAACATGTCTTCTTATCCTAGAGCAAAGGCTTTTATATATTATTTCAACACCCTGATGATTTATGTTCTCTCATTAGAAGTTAATTCAGATGAAATCTAGAGAGGATATGATCTATCATCTGTGCCAATGTTAACAGTTTCTATGCAAGATGGGTTTATGTTAAAAATTCTCATGTAATACTCATGTTCATGCACAATGCTATCAGAATACACATCACAAATATAAGCAAAACTATTTTTCATTGCATTAAATTTTGAAGGGATTATATCATCATCAAATAGTATAAAAATAAGAACATCATCATCCTCATACAAAAGTTCAGCAAATATACTATCTACTAAGGTAGCAATATGCTTGTAGACTTTCCAAAGCAGTAGATCCCCCATATCTAAACTCTGCAGCTTGTCTCCAATGTGGCAACTGTAATGGGTTTCAACTCAAGATGATCGGTAGTGAGATTAACAACATCACCAAAGATTTGAAAGTCATCATCAAGGCTAATGGTAGAAGAAATGACAATGACCTTCTTAGTCATTATCAAGGCTGACAAGTCACAAACATCGTCAAAGAAAGTGAACTGTTGATCAAAGAAATCATCCAAGTTAGGTACATTAGGAGTACAATTATACTGAGTCTTTCCTTGAACAAAGGCAATTATCTTACAATCCTTCAGTTTTTCTGAGGTATAGGGGTCAAACCTAATGCAATATCTCTCCTCCCATATAACTATAGGAATGTTGAACTCAACTAGTCCCTGCTGGTATTAGCCTACACCTTTACCAGATATGAAGTTCATATTATGTAGTATTCTCTCTATAATGGGACTTGGTTGATACGAGTATGAGTCAAGTTATCTGATGGTAGCAATTTGAAAATTAGTCATGAGAGGGATATCCTCTCTGATGCAGGCTAAGGCAACCTCATCATCAACTACGATAGTAACCACACCCTGATCATATGGAAACTCAATCTTCTAGTGCAAGGTGGATCGTATACCTCCTAATGGATGCTAAAACTGTCATCCACCATGACATAAGGAGTGGAGAAGTTCATGATGTGCACCTTGATGAAGAGCATCTTATTGTGATGAATACCCTTGGCCGGTAAATACATGTCTAAAAAAAGTAATCATACTATACTTTAATTCCCAATTAACCAACTGAATCTTCATGTTGAAAGTAGAGGTAGATGGAAAACTCCTAATGCTAGAGAATGTCTCAATGACAACCTGTTGATGATGCTGGAAAGATAGCATCAAGTCCCCAAATACTAATGTTAGTCTGATTCTTCTTCAACTACTTGATCATGACATTCTCAAGCTGAGCAATCTCTTTACCCTTATTAGTAGGTTACAAAGCTAGAGCATTACTTGGACCAGCCTCATTCATAGCAGGTCTAGCTTTAGTCTGCTTCTTCAGAGGATCTACCTTCTTGTTGACATTGGAAGGAGTGAACATCTTACTATTACGAGTCATATTATGTACCTAAGAAGATATCTTATTGGCACCCAATCCTTTTTGCTACTTGGGAACCTTGGATGCTAGCTTGGTTGTCTTAGGAGTCCCAATGACTCACCCTTCTTCATCTTCTAAACCTTTACCGATTTAGACTTAGGGAAATTTTGAGTAACTATACTCATCCTTTGAACTATCATACCACATATCAATGGTACTAATGTTAAACCTACCATCGGGTCAAATGCTAATAGCGAGCAACCTAGTAATCTCCTCACTGCTGAAAGGAGAGAAGGAATTGAGAACCAAGGATTCTAGAAATCTTGATTGGATCATGTAAGTATGGTTGGTCTTATGGTAATTAGACAATGGGTTTATTTTTGTAGAGGGCTTAGATTTCTCAGGATCTTCAAGCTCACCCAAATCTATAAGTTCCTGAATGATCTACTTGAGAGAACAATAGTCATTAGTGTTATGGCATAATGTTGGTAGTAATGGCAGTAAGTTTTGATGTCTATTAAGACTGGAAGTGGTGTTTGGAAATTTAGCTCAAAAGGATTAATGAGCTTGGCTTTGGGGAGACACTTAAAAATTTTGGAAAATGGCATCCCAAGATTTGAGTACCTTTGGGTTTGGGTAGTGTTTCAGAGTATGAGATTTGATGATTGCA
>CANYBF010208327.1:0-16169 GCA_948192965.1 Dalechampia spathulata | reverse complement strand
TTCTTTTGGGATTTCTTATACGAGCATTAGCAGGTTAGCTTCCCTTGTGGTATAGTCGTTGTTTGCCTGAGACGGGCAGGCGACGGTTATGCTACGGGAGCTTGTCGCATGCCCTGTGTGTTGGGGTCGAGGGTGTGACATCCCAACAAACTACAAAGTTAGATCCAAAATCTATGAAGCGTTTGTTCTTGGGATATGCTAATGGTGTAAAGGGGTATCGCCTGTAGGATCCCATTACCCACAAGGTTATAGTTAGTAAAGATGTTATCTTTGTAGAAGAAAAATTGAAAGGAGAAGATGATAGCACTTTGAA
Organism: Dalechampia spathulata; assembly: GCA_948192965.1. Taxonomy (NCBI): domain Eukaryota; kingdom Viridiplantae; phylum Streptophyta; class Magnoliopsida; order Malpighiales; family Euphorbiaceae; genus Dalechampia; species Dalechampia spathulata. The sequence goes on along the minus strand of CANYBF010208327.1, from coordinate 15,856 downwards.
ATAAAGTTTAGAGACTACAACTGCACAGGTGGAAAGGAAGTTTACAGAAAAAGATTCTTTCAAAGCAGCATCAGAGCATGAGGAAGAAGAGCTAACCTAGTCTGAAGAGGCATAACTTGAAAAGGGAAAACATGCAAAATCTATACCATCCTGACATAAACATTATGTTATGAGCAATAATGTTGCATACTATCTTCTAACTGAGAAAGTGGAGCCATCAACTCTCCAAGAAGTAATGAGCAGTTCAGATGCATCTTAATGGGATGACAACAATGCAAGAAGAAATGGAAGCTTCGCATAAGAATAAGACTTAGGAGCTCGTAGCACTACCATAAGGAAAAAAGGCCATTGATAATAAATGAATCTTTAAGATCAAAAGAAATAGCTATGATCAAGTGGAACGATTTCGTGCAAGATTGGTGGTGAAAGGATATGCTCAAAAAGATGAAATTGACTTCAATGAAATATTTTTTCACGTAGTTTGATTGACAACTGTTCAAGTAGTTCTGGCAATGTATGTTACATTTGACTTACATCTAGAACAGGTAGATATGAAAATAGTTTTTTTTCATGAAGATCTTGAAGAATAGATTTATATGCTTCAACTAGAAGGTTTTGAAGAAAAAGGAAAGCAGAACTTGGTTTACAGGTTAAACAAATATATATACAGTTTAAAGCAGGCATCAAGGTATTGGTGTAAGAGATTTAATTTTTTCATCATAAGCCTTAGATATAATAGACTTAATATAGACCCTTGTGCATATTTCAAGAGATTTAGTAAAAGTGAATTTATTATCTTGTTATTGTATGTAGATGACATGTTGGTAGTAGGCTCTAACAAAAATTATATTAAAGAATTGAAGGCGTAGTTAGCTAAAGAATTTGAAATAAAGGACTTGGGACCAACAAACAAGATTCTAGGAATGCAAATTCACCGAGATAAAAACAATAGGAAGATTTGGCTTTCTCAGAAAAATGATTTAAAGAAGGTTTTATGATACTTTAACATGCAAGATTTTAAGCCAATTTATACCCTACTTCCTGTTAATTTCAAATTATCCTCTAATATGAGTCATAGCAATAAAGAAGGAAGGATGAAAATGTCTAGAGTACCATATGCATTAGTAGTAGGGAGTCTAATGTTCACAATAATTTGTACACAAACATACATTGTATATGTAATGGGAGTAGTAAGTCGATATATGATGAATCTTGGAAGAGAGCATTAATGCTATGAAGAAGATCCTAAAATATATTAAGGGAATCTCAGATGTTGTTTTGTGTTATGGAGGATCAAACTTTACTATTAGAAGATATGTTAACTTGGATTATGCAGATGATCTTGATAGAAGTAAATCTACTATAGGGTATGTGTTCACACTTACTGGTGGAGTCGTGAGTTGAGTATCAAAATTGCATTATATAAGCTAATAAGTAAGCAGTATAGTCGAAATGACAATGAAGGAACTCAGGCATGAACAAAAAAAGATTTCTTTGTTTTGTGACAGTCAGAGTGTATTGCATCTCGTAAGTAATCTATTTTTTCATTCTAAGCTAAAGCATATATGAGTCCGGTATCACTTTATTTGAGAGAAAGTGGAAGATGGTATGGTAGATATGCAGAAAATTTATACTAAAGATAACCTAACAAACTTTATAACAAAAGCAGTTAATATTAACAAGTTTATCTGGTGTTGATCTTCTAGTGATTTGACAGAAACATAAGCAACATAAAAAGATAAAGAAGAAAGAATAATGTAAAAATCAGATTGATCTTCAATCAAATCTTTAAGTGGAAAATTGTGAGATGAAATTATTGACCAAAGAAATTTATTTTTCTTTGTATGATACTGCAAATTTTGAAAGGAAAGAGAGCTGTGTTATATGTTATGTACGCGTAACTTTCTGCCTATAAATAGATATAAGATGTTAAGAAAATCTCAACTTAGAGAAAAAGAAAAAAAAATAAAGAGAGTGTTTTGAGAATATTTTTTATAACTTATATTATTTTCTTTTAATAAAATTCTTCTATCATTGTTTGTGATTTTTTATCTTAATTTATTTAAGAATTTTTCATATAAAATCTATTTATCTTTATTTTTATTTTCTCAAATTATTAATTATAATTTTGATTTATCTAGTCAAATTTTTACACTCAAGGAAGCAAAAGCTGGGAATGGTGAATGCAAATTCTTGTCGGTCAGATCTGTATTAATGGCTATGATGCTTATCAAAATTCCCAATAATCTTTTTAATTTATATATTTCTATTATCCCCAAAAGCAAATTGGCGAGAAAATGACAAAAACAACATAAAAGATTGATTATTCTGAATATATGAAAAGGGAAAAATATTAGACACTGGTAAAAATGAACGTAACAAATTAGAAAGGACTTTTTATAAAATTACTGAAAAATCTTTTTGAAACTGTGAAATAACTTTTTTTCAAAAATAAAAAAATAAAAAATTATTTTCAAAAAATATGAATGTTTTAAAAAATTTATGAAAAAATGTATCATATATATATATATATATATATATATATAATATTAAAAAAATATTTAAAAAATATTTTTTGAATATTTAAAATTATAATTTTTGAATATTAATTTATTTAACATACTTTTTATATTTTAATTATTTTAAATTTTAAAATATATTTTAATAAAATAAGAAGCTAAAAAATGCATGCTCGAGACATTTTGTGAGTGCTCACAATCAGCGCAAATTATTGAGTTATTAGTTGAATCTTAGCTATTATAAACTCCTTTTTCCTCTTTCTCCTTTCCACGCGGGATGTCACGAAACATGGATGCAAGTTATTTTCCAAGATCATTGGTTTTTTTTTTCAGAAATTATGATATCTTATTCTTATTCTGATGATAATTTAATGTAATTTACATTTTGAATATTTAATTATTTGTAATTCATTTTAATATTAATTAATTATATATTAGGTAATTAATTTTATTAAAAAATGAATTAATTATTGAAATACTTCATATAAATATAAAATTAAGTTATTTAAATATAGTAATTCAACACTATTATGAGAATTAATAAAAATAATTATAATTGATGTATTTTAATCAATATTAATTAATTAATTTTAATAAAAAGTTTTAAATCAAGAAAAGGTTTTTATCTATTAATTGAGATCGGATTCTCATTTCAATCTAAACTAATCATTTCACTGCTACATACTAAAAGATCTCAATTTATTTCAATTTGATAATTATTTTAATTAATTTTTTATTTTTTATTTTAAATTATATTTCAATAGAATAGTAAATATATAAATTTTTATGGGATTAATGTTTTTATACTATAATTATGATATATATATTTATAAAAGTATATTTTATAAAATAAAAAATAAAAAATTTATGATTGATAAATTAATTTTACAAATATAAAATATACTAATCATATATTTTAATAATTTGAAGAAAAAAATACTTATAAATTAATAATTCAAAAAATATTTAAAATGATAGTTGAAACAAATGGTTTAATCGAATAAAATTGTACATTAATCTGAAACAAATAATTTAGTATAAAGTTTATTAGAAAAATTTGAGACGTTAAAAAAAATTCGAACATTAAAACTTTATAATTTTTCTCGAACATATTAATTTGTCGTAATTATTTATATGTAGAAGCCGATCGTCACGTGGAATTTCTGGTAAGTTAAATGGATGATAATCATAAATTTATTATTTTTAATAAGTTTAGTTATCAAAATAAAAAATAAATAAAAAGTTAGGGAGACTTGTGTTGCAATTTTCCCATTTAACTTTCAAAAGAAGACAGCTGGCCATGCCATTGCCAACCAACGTTCACAATTTCAAATCTTTTAAACTAACACCACCACGACACAACCAGCCGTTTTCTTGCTGGACTTTTCTCCTTTTTGCCATTTCCCTGTCTTCGCTCAACGGCCATCCCACCTTCTTCACACCCCAACGCGTCTCCTCTCTCTATAAATATTGCCCCAACTTCTTTCCGTTTCTGCATCTTCAGCTGTTTGTATTTCTGTGCTTTTCTTTCTCCTTCTTTAATATCTCACTCACATCCCTCGCTTTCGTCACTTTCTTGATCTTCTGTTAGATTGATAATGGCATTCAACAGCTCAGTTGGTGTTGTTTTCTTGATGGCACTTCTTGCCACTGTCTTTAATATTGTTTCAGCTCAAGATTTTGCACCAGCACCTGCTCCTTCTGTGGATAAAGGAGCCTCTTATTCTCTAGCCATGCCTGCTTCCGTCCTCTGCTCTTCTCTGTTCTTGTCCATGCTCGCCCTCTTCAAGCACTGATTTGAAGATTCATTCATTCGAGATGGGTTATTGATTGTTTATACGATTTTTATGAGATATGTGTACTATTTGACCGACGATTTGTTTTAGATGTAGATGGATTATTCATATGGGTTATTTGGTTGTCTTCTTATAATAACACGTGTGAAATAAATACATTTGATTTGATTGTATGATTCTCATTAAAGATTGTCTAATCTTCACATACAATTTTGTTTACAATTTATAGGAAATAAATAAAACAATAAAATCTTAAACAAAAAGATTCATATATCCATTACATTATTAAAATATAAATTATAATCCCTTTGATCGCCTTGTTTTATTTATTTTTTAGATCGTAAATAAAATATAATTATTTTATTGCTGATAACAAATTATTACATCAATTGTACTTTTATTTATTTTTCACTAGGAGAGAACATATCTATTTCTATTATTAAAAGTGGATCTACATATTTCACTGTTACGAGAAGCAGTGAAATTCAAACCATTGTCTTCACCAAAATGCCCTTGAAAAGCATGCAATAAATCCACCATTATTCAGTGCATGAAGAAGGCAAACAGCATCGAGGAGAAAACCATTGCACCACAAATTCCAAAGGAAAGGGCAGATCCCTTATTCATGTCTGGAGATGGGGCCGGTGCCATTCCAAGGCCTTGACCTTCAACACTTACCAAGTACATTGCCACCAGCAAAATCAAGAAAGCCATAGCCTTGTATGTGTTCATTTGCGCCATAGATGATAGATATATAGCTGCGAAAAGGGGATGGTGATTAAGGTTAAGAAATTATAAAGGATTGTAAAGAAGGATTTGGTGATAATTGGGGTGGGGATTTTGAAGGGTATTTATAAGGTTGTAACTAGAAGGATTGCGAGGCTAAAACTATATGACCGACTGAGTGATGGAACCTTCCCAATGAATTTGTGTTGTGTTGGTTGAGCTGCTTATTGATTGTTTTACGTGTGAAGAAAATTCTCGAGAAGTTGGGGCTTTCGAAAAGTTTTCCTAATACTACTCTAATGCCATTGGGCTTTTCTATTTATTCTTATTTCTCTTTTCCCTTCCAAGGATTCAATATTTACCCATGTCATTTCATCATTTCATATCCTTTTAATATTAAATCTTTTAATCAAGGTTATAGTAATTACTTTTTCCTTGTTATCATCCTACTTGTTTTTCTAGAAATGATTCAGATTATTTTAGTTGATTTCAAATATATTGATGATTAAATTATTTTTCACGATGACTTGAAAATCAAAATATCAATAACAATGAATTATCAGGTATAATAGGCACGCGGATGACAAAAGTTGGGATGGAAAGAAAGGTAAATATAAAGATGAAAGAGATTTTGAGAATGATAATACGTACAACAGAAATGAATGTATGTGGTTGTTCAATTATTACTCTTTAATTAGATTGCAAATATAATAATGGTGAGTGAAACGCAAGAGTTGTATATATCTTTCATGTGAATGTAAGGAGTTTTTATTTATTAATAAATAAGAAAAACTGTTCATTATCTAATTAGTTTATTGAAAAAATTTAAAAGTCCTTATTACAAATGTATTTTCTATATTTATACTAATTACAAAATCTATCAATCTAAAACTAAACGTTAATTAACTAATGCAAACTAACAACTAACTCATCAGATTTCTAATCGACATTCACAACATTTCCTTCGTATTGAAATCAATTTTATCCTCAAGACCGTAAAGAGAACAAATTTACTTGCGAAACATGAGGCAAGATTTTGCACTTCAATGTATCATTCCATCGTTGATCTTCAACAACTTTTAAGATATAGTACGATATAGTACAATTATCAAACAGCTTGAATTCAGAGTAAAAATATATGAGAAATTATGGCATAAAAAGTCAACATAAATCATGTTGAAGTCAACACAAATTATATTGAGCTCGAAGGATAAAATGCAACAAAAATCGAGGCCAACACGAATCATGTTACTCTCGACATGACTTGTGTTGATCAAATACCCAACAATACATGCTAATTCGAGGTCAAAATAAGTCATGTTGGCTATGATATGACTCGAGTTATGCATATACATGAAAATCATCATCGTTTTAAGATAAACTTGAGTCGTGTTGGCTTTAACATGACTCTTGTTATGTGAAAACATAGAAAACATGCATAAACTACCCTTCTGACCCTTTAAAACATGCGTCAAAAACTTTATATGCAAGAATTACATGAGAAAAATGATTATGATTACAACTAAGATGCATGAAACTAATAAACTATACTTTAAAATGCAAAATTCTATAGCTAAATGATCTAAATGCATAAAATAAGCTAAAAAGATGAATGCAAGGTAAAAAGTATGAGAAATACTTAATTTTTACATGAAAATGTATTTGCTTAAAGATAAAAAAAAATATGAAAATTATGCTTAAAATGACATTATAATAAAGTGAAATATAAGTTGAAAACATTATTATCTAATTATCCCAAACTTAAAGATTTTATTTATCCTCAAGCAAAGAAAGTTTCAAATTATTAAATGGGAATGAATCTAAGGCTATCAGGACTCAATAAAACAAAGTCAAATGAAAGAATAGCATTGTTATAAATAACATACTAGAAATTCCAAAGTTGAACCAAAACTTTCGACCAATAACATAGTCCTACTATGACAAATGCCAATAAGTAGTACTTAGAAAGATATAAATATATAAAAAGAAGTAATTAACATAAAATATAATAAAGATATGTGCAAGTAGGCTAAGAGGGAGAAGGGAGTTCAACAATGAATGCACATAACTTGTTATAACATAATCAATATTATTATTATTATTATTATTATATTCTAGAATAAGATATATAGTTGTGAACCTTTAACACGAATATAAATATTTTGATGTCAACATGTGGTTAATCAATTAATAACTAAGATAAATTAAGTTTAACATTCATGTTTTTCAAGTTTTTCGACCTAGAGATAACTATGATATGCATTGATGCCCCTATCTAATAAGCATTAAAAAACATAAGCGAATAAATTAAAAAACTATACTCGTATTCATTGATTATTTATGACTTAAAAAATTACATGAGATTCATACTATTTCCTATTTACGAACCAATAAATATAGGAGTATGAATGACAAGTTCATGACTACTTGATAATCTATGCAATCTTATAAGAAATCATGATTAATTTCTAAGTATATATTAATTGTAGTGGTTGCTAATCATTTTGGATGCCTAACATATCAAAATAACTTTTTAACCTTAAATTGGCTTAAAATTTTGAATTTTTTTTGAATTTTAAGGGCTGTTAATTGATTAGCTAGAAATAGTAATTAATTAGTTAAACATTGAATGAATTAAAGAATTGTATTTAAATACTAAAGAAAAAATTTAAATGATCTTTAATTGTCTTAACTTTTGTTTGATAAGAATCAACTTTGACCAATTCATACTTTTATAATTAACCTAATTTACCAACCAACTTATTTTATTTTTTTATTATAATCCAATCTTAATTACCTCAACTCTATTTTTTATCATTCAATTTGAAATTAATTTTAATTAGTTAAGTTTTGCATTATTGCTTTTAATTATAAAATTATTTAATTAATGCTTTTTACGTGTTAATTTTAATTTCTCACTTCAGTAAAAAAAGTTAATATCGTAGATAATTAATAAATTTAGATTTTAATAATTAACTCATTTAATAATACTTTATATTATTATGATTTTTATTCTTGTAAGTAATAAATAGAAAAAAATAAAAAAGAAGATTATTCAATTTTTAAAAATTGTTAAATTATTTATTTCAATTTGATTTCACTAGTTTTTACTCCAAGAACAAGAAAATTGGTAAAAAAGATAAGTTATCGAGTTTAAATAAATTTATTGGAAGTGAGAATTAAATAATAAAAAAGATTTACATTTGATATATTTTAAATAAATTGATGTATTCAACTGGGAAAAATTAAAATATAACGGATTAAAAAAATGTACAAATTATTTTTATTTTTGAATAATTAATAACATGAAAGCCACATAGATATTACAAAGATTACGCCTCTACAGGAAGGATATTTTCGGTATTTAAGGGTAGAAAATTCTGCGGTATCGAAGAGTAATGGAAAAAGAGCATCCTTGACATTGACCAACCGCCAAACATATGGAAACCCTAATTGAGAAGAATTAACGACTGCATTTTCACGTGATACTCTCCTCTAATTTCGTTCCGTCTCTCTTCTGTCTTTTGTTACGTTTTTTTTCTCTCTTTTACCAGTGATTGAAATTTAATTTATTTGGTTTTATAAAGGAGAATCGGGGACAAAAAAAAAGCTAGACCAAAAATATAAAATTCCATCGGTAACTTCGATTCGATGTCTAAGAGGTAATTCTTTCCATTTTTACAATACATTCCATTGTGCTGATTTTATATTTATTACTTTGATGCTTAATTGTTGTTAGGTTTATCGTGATGATCGTGATTGTTTTGCTTGTGAAAGTAATGCTTCCGTGTTTAATTGTTGAAGGAAATATAAGAGAAATGATGGAAGTTTTAAATTTGTTGATTGGCAGGTTCTAAATGTTTAAATTTACTTTTTTATTTAATTTGGCGTCTGAAGTTTAAAATTGACCACGCCCCAACACACCCCACTCCCCCCAAAATATGATGTTTCAGCCAATTGAATTGATGGTATAAATTTGTGTGTTGCAAGTGAGTAAATTGGACATTAACTTTATTGTGGAATTATATTGTTTTGTAATGGGGAAATGGAAGTCATTTTTATACGAAAACCGATAGTTTTACATGTTCCATTTGCTGGCATTTAATGTTTATCATGGGATAATTGATTGATTGGAATGTGCAGGCAAATGAAGAAATATGTAAATGCATTGCCAAGTTAATATTACGAGTTACTCTTTTTTTTAAATTCCTTTTACGAATCATTAAAAGAATTTTCCAGTTGGAATCAGAATTGTTTTCCTGTTGGGATTGCAATAAACCATCTTTCGTGTCTGTTAGTGACATCATCTTTTATGCCATTTTGTGTTTTCATGGATTGATGATTTTGTGGGTTGGACTTTATTTAAGGTTGTTTATTTTGTGTTTGCTATTCAAGGATACTTTGCAAATTCTTTGCACATGGAGCATGTTTGAAAGGGGAACATTGCGAGTTTTCTCATGACCAGAAAGACCCTCCAAATAATGTAAACATGTTTAGTTTTGCGTTGCTTTACCCTTTGCACTCTTATTTTAATTTCTGTGAAAAGACATGGTTTGTTATCACATTATCAGTTTGTGCTTGTTCGTTGATACAGATTTGCACTTATTATCAAAAGGGAATCTGCTCTTATGGAAGTAGATGCAGATATGAACATGTCAAACTTTCTAGATCAGGTTCTGCGTCATCATCTTCAACAGTTCCTTATCAATCCTCTGTTCCTATGGTTCATCCTGTGAGAGTTGGATCTAGTAGGGGAACATCAGTTCCAAGTGCTTCTGGAGAGCTTTCTGCTTCAAGTAAACCTTACTTTCCTCCTAAGAAGCCAGCATGGAATTTGAATTCTGGGTCTAATAACATTTTAGAAAATGGTGAGATAATAGAGCCTAGGAATATGAAGCCAGAAGACCGTCCTCTTTGTTCATATGCTGCTGCTGGTGATTGCCCTCGTGGAGATAAGTGTCCTCATGTTCATGGTGACCTTTGCCCTACTTGTGGGAAAAATCACCTGCATCCTTTCCGACAAGAAGAAAGGGAGGAGCATTTGAAAATATGCAATAAGAAGCAAAAGCATCTTGAGGCATTAAAACACAGTCAAGAAATAGAGTGCAGTGTATGCCTAGATCGTGTGCTATCAAAGCCCACAGCAGCTGAACGAAAGTTTGGGCTTTTATCAGAATGTGATCATCCATTCTGTATATCATGTATTAGGAACTGGCGCAGCAGTTCCCCAACCTCTGGAATGGATGTCAATACTGCTTTGAGGGCATGTCCAATATGTCGCAAGCTGTCATACTTTGTTGTTCCAAGTGTCATCTGGTATTCCTCCAAAGAAGAGAAGCAGGAAATTGTTGACAATTATAAGGCAAAGCTCAGGTATTGTCGTGTAGTGTTGCAGGCTTTTGCATTTTCTGCATCAATATTCTAATTGACCATCTAATTTCGGAAATATTTAGATAATATATTAAAAATGGTGCACTGAAGTTGGAAGCATACAAATGGCAGGATATACCATGAATAGTCTTTTGGTTATGTAGACTGCCAAATTATATAATTGTATAAACTTGGTATTTTTAATTCATTTTCTAGACTTTTTTTTTAATTTCCTCCTCTGAAATAATCTAATGTGTTATCTGTTACCTATTCTCATGTTTTGACAGGTCTATAGATTGCAAGCATTTTGACTTTGGTAATGGAAATTGTCCATTTGGGACCAGTTGTTTTTACAAGGTAAAGTAGTTGTTTTTATTTATTTCCAGCTTGACTTTTGGTTCTGTTTGTGCTTTCTTTATCTAGCTACTGAATCCTTGTCTAGTTTTTTTTTTTAATTATTTCCTTCGTGAGGTTGGATTCTGCTTGTATTTGTTTCTGCCAACTTCAGGCTGACCAAACAGAAATCTTTTTATCAGCAGTCGTGAATAATTTTCTTTGCTTGTTCTAATTTTATGCTTCTTGGGTTAGAGTTCATGCGGCAATATGTTATTATGCCTACTTCCTTTGACTGTGTTTGAGTGTTACTTCCCCTTTTGGGTTTTTCATTTTCGTTTTGAACTACATTTGCTTCTGAGAAGTTAATTGCAAGTTTTAAATATGCCCTAGAAAACTGGAGGGACTTTATCTTCTTAATAGCTGGAAGAAATTAGAATGAACTAGATTTTATGGTCTTTCAGTAAATCTAAGTGAATACAGGAATGGAATTGTGCTGCCTATTCTTCTAGGATTATGAGTGGAGTTATACAAAGAAGACGAGGATGAATCATATTTTGGGCAATTGATTATTTAGTCGTGTTTATTACTAAATCTGAATTTTGATCTATGATGTGTTTGGTACAATTTTTTTTGTCCATACGTGGAATATGCTGATGATTTTAGATTAGATCAAAGTCTGGTGCATACTAGCGTCTAAAATCTGTTGTTATGCTGGTTTAGAAAGCTTAAAGTAGTGATGTTCACAGTGTCTATATCTGATAACTTTTTTATTCCATGTGAATTTTTTTTTTTCAACTTTACGTTGGTTAGATTTTCTACTTAGCTGAAAATCCTGATCTTCAATGTGCGGGAATGCTTTACTAGGATAAGTTGGATATCATAGTTTGATTTATCATGACTAAACATAATACAGTTTCTATTGGTACTGATTCTCTGTATTGATACAAGAGCAATCAACATTGAATGATTAGGTTTGACCTAGTTAAGCTTCAGCTCTGTGAAGGCTAATTTCCCTATTAGCTGATCTCAGAGGGCTAATTTGTTAAGAAAAACTTCACTTTGGAAGTATAGATCGTCCATGATGCTAGAAAGTTTGCATTTGTAAAATCTAGGAATGAATGAATGGATTGACTTGAGGTTGATTTATCATTCTCATGCTCTTTTGGTAAGAGTAATTTTTGGAACTCAAAATAGATGGCTGAGAGAGTGAAGCATGGCAAGTAGGTCTTACTATTACAGAAGAGCAGTATTTGCTGAGAAGTGCCTGCAAATGTTTTCTTATTGACCACCTTTTATCTTTCTCTGGATTGAAGCTGTGATTTTTTCACCTTTCCATTTGAAGTATTCTAGACTCATTTTGATGCTTTTACCAAGTTTATGTCTACTTTTGTTCACTACCTTTGTTATTTCTTTGCCCTACTTCACCATATCATCTTGAAAATGCTTTTTTCTGTTTTCCCCCCTACAAGACTCTCATGGCATATACGTGAAAATATCTTGCAATTGAATTCCTGTAGATGCATTTAGTATGATGGTTGGTAATGTTTTACAAATCTATTGTTGGAGTTATTTGGTTGATAAGCTGGCAAACAATGTTATGTTAGGGTGTTTTTCACGAGCATTTGCTACTGGAATAGGATCTTTATATTTTATATAATCAAATAATTACAATTACATCCCTAAGGTTTGGCATTACGTATGCTTTCATCCTTGTGTCTAGATGGCTAAGAAGTACAATTTTTAAGTATAATAAAACATCTCTGTTCCATGTATCATAATATTTTGTACAACTGTGGCAAAGATCATGAATAAAAAAAAACTATGATTCAAAATACAAGGATGAAAATGGATAATATGCTAAACCTCAAGTGATTATTTGTAGTTATCCCTTGTACAATTATATAGGATATTTCTTCCCTTTTCCTGCCTAACACCTGTAGTTCAATAATGGTTCTATTTGCTGTCTGGTTTGTCTCCCCTTCTATGTTTGCTTCTGTTTACGTTTTCGAAGATGCTGTTAGGGTAGCATCTTTCCGCTGCAGGCCTGGAAATATGAACCTTTCTATTCATATTTACTTTGATTGCAGAGAGCGTTAGCTTTATGACTCCTTTAATGGGTACAGTGTTGTTGTGTTCCAGCATACTGTCAAGCCAGGCCCATACACATGGAAATATCACAGACCTCCTCCGAGGAGACCACGTCCCTGCAGATCAAGTGCTGTTGATGATATGAATGCTTTCCTTAATGTATTTGAGCACTTAATGGGAGGAGATGATCATGACATCTTTGATGCTGAAGATTATTTTGATGAAGATTATCTTGATGAAGATTGTTTTGATGAAGATGATATGGATTTATTATTCATGCAGCTTGGATTATGTGATACCTTCAGTGATGAGGAGAATTATCTCTTTTAAGCTACTAGTTTTAGTTGTTTTGCGAACAATATTCTCTGCTGGACTTGCTGAGTTTGTCTCTTCACGTCCTAGTGTTTTGAGCATTTGGAGATATAGCTAAAACTTGTAGCTTGTTATTTGAAAATCTATTATACTGTTTCATGTTGGGCAATGGTTAGACTTAGGTTTTGTGCCAGTACACATTGGTAGCAATATTTGTGTGATTGCAGCACTGCCTTGTGGTATTTAGCAGGCTGGACGTGTTTATAGGTTGTTGTCAATAGATAGATGGCAAAATTGATGAAGTAGTTTGCCTCAAGCATACAAATGAGAATGCTGATTTTGAGATATCTGATCACATTGTGCATGTGTTTGTATTTAATAATGGTTTCTTTCATAGGGTTATTCCTGGCTTGCGTTGTTTCTAATTATACCTGATCTATGTTGATTGTGGTTCTTGATTAACTGGAAACTGTCTTTTGCATTTCCTTCTCTTCCTCCGTTTTCTCTCTGTTTATGCATCTAACTCATTTTTTTTGGATGATGGTTATTTTATTTTGTTGGAATTGCTGGTAAGAAGTCGCTGTACCTTGGACTTTTTGCATGTCTGGAGAATGGGCTATGTGGAACTAGCTTTGTTTTGAATGAAAATTAATTATGTGATCTCTGCGAAAAATCTAAGCTATGCCGTAATGCAGTTGGATCTAGGAAATAACAGATTATTCTATTTGATAGAATGTTATTCCTTCCAGTTATATCTTTCTGAGATTATTAAAGTAATTTTCTCATGTACTTCTTAAGCGTATGATCTTACAGTGCATACCATATCATAACTTTGCAGCATGCATTTAGAGATGGTCGGTTGGAGGAGGTTGCTCTACGGCATCTTGGGGCTGAAGATGGACAGACTGTGATAGCTAAAAATATCAGGTTTGTTTGTTACCTTTTTGAATTATCTTAATATTGTTTTTATTCTGTGTTTGAAAAGTGCGTCTCAGGTGCGAGGCGTACTAGCCTCTGCGTTTAGAGACCCGAAAGGCCAGCAACCTCATTAAGGCGAGCTCCTTCTGGGCCTAGGAGCACCATGAGCCTAGGCATGCCATGCAGGCCTAAACCAGTATTAGTTTTAAAATTAGAAAATTTGAGACATCAATGTCAATGTTTTAGTTGGCACCGTCTTGATCTCATGTTGGTCATTGTCAGCCTCGCCTTGGTTACTGTTATTGGTCATCGTCAGCATGGCATAACCTCCTGATTTTCTGGATTTGTTACCTTTTTCAGCACCATGAATGGGCCAAGCATAAGCCCATCGGAGGATAATGTTTTTGGTGGTTTGTTTATACCAAGTTTATGTTTTTTTTTTTAATTTAAGATTTTCTTAAAAGGCTTTTTGAAGGTCGAGTCTTTTTCATGATTTTGAAAATACAATTTTTTTAAACACAATAATTTAAATACAAAAGCTGATTTCAAATGGCAAATGTTATTGCTTAAAAATAATTAAAATTTTTTTTTATTTTTTAAAAACTTTTATGCCTTACCTTGCTCAGGTGTGCGCCTAGACCTTGTGCCTAGATTATTTTTGCATTATTCTCATCTGGTAAATTTATTGCACTTTCAGGCTTTCAGATTTCCTTGGTAGCTTGCAAATAAGTTGAATAAAGCTGTTCAGTCACTGTTGTGTAAGTAGGAGATTACAAGTATTCAGTTTCCATCAACTACTGACTTCATATATGTGCATGCCAGACAATCAAATGTACGCCAAACTGCAATCATGTTAAAGCATGTACATGCATGCATGATGAAGCAAATTGATTTTGTTGACTTTGAATGTCTTGAAACATGCAGGTAAACTGCCAAGATCAAGATATATATGTATGTATTGTTTCCAACCTGTGGATGGCCTTCAAATTCCCGTGTCAAACTTTCAGTTCTTTGTGAGGTAAAATGCTGATTTTATTGCATGCCATATCATTCTTATATATGGGTTGGTAGTGGCGGGGGAGATGGCATTAGTGTTATGAACTACTGGGGGTCGGTGGCTAAGAGTAATGCTGTAGAAAACCGACTTCTTTCATTGTTTGGAACATTTTTGGATTTTATATCAAGGAGAACTTTAGAGGGTCTGGTAAAACGGGGAGCAATTTGTGAAGACGAAGTGGTATTTACTTTTGTCAGCATTTTTTGATCCATAATCCATAATCTATTAGAGGACATCAAGATACTTTTACGCTGTTCCTCCCATGTTTTTTACATTACCAAGCTGGTTTTACATGGAAACGTGATGCGTGGGATTTACTTGATTTGTCCATCTCTAGGGGCTTGTGTCTTTATACACTGTTGTGTAGGATTACTTGCTTTTTAGGCACCTCTTTGTTTATGGTGGTTGTTTCTAGGTGTTTCTGATGACATTCTTATTTGCTTGTTGCCAAAAAATAAATGCAGAGGATTGCTTGGCGGAGGAGACTATATTATGGAATGCTGGAAGGGCATGAAATAAACCAAATTATATGTTGAAATGAAATAATGTTTTGAAGGAAACGTCAACCCTGTGAGAAAATTACATTTTAGTATGAATTTGCCCATGAAAATATGATTATTGGATGTTAAAGCCAAAACAGATGGCCCCCTCAGAGGAAGAATGGCAGTAAGCAGGATGATTGGTATATATAGTACTTAACCTGATCATCTTAAGTATCATTGTAGAACACACAA
>CANYBF010208163.1:0-12091 GCA_948192965.1 Dalechampia spathulata | reverse complement strand
AGAATGGAGTTCCTAAGCTTTTAAATTTGCTGCCCTGGAGACATACGCGATCGCGTATGTCAACATATGCGAAACCCTAAAACATACGCGATCGCGTATGTCCACATATGCTAAACCCTAAAAACATACGTGATCGCGTATGTTTTTACATATGCATTGAGGGTTAAAACATACGCGGCGCGTGTCGTCCTAAAATGGGCCAGAGTTGGCCCAGAACGGTCCAAAATGATCTGAATCAGTTTGGAATGGCCCAAGACCAACCCAAAATGGTCCAAAATCATCCCGAACCTGATATGAGTCAAGCCGGTCCAAAATTAGGGTGCGACAATTATGAATTTCCAGGTTAACCATTCATTAGTCAATCTATAAAAATTAGAATAGCCATACACATGTATAACTCTTTACAGAAGTAAATAAATCAATCTCTAATCATTTACACAACTTCTTCACATGAATCATGCAAACCAACAATTTCTAATTCTATTTCTTTATTAATTCTTTCTAAAAATTTTACCATCACATGCTTACAACACTTAAATCATTAATTTCCATGGCCATGGTTACATATTCCTTACCTCAATTCAATTGATGAAATAGTTCATAACTCTACAATTATGCTTTACTTACATAAGTAACCAAGCTTAAATTTTCCTTCCTTTGGATCTTATTTGACCTCTCAAGTGTAGTTTCCTTATGGTATTATTCTATTCTAACCTTAATACCTCTTAAGCTTTTAAGAAAGCTAATCATTCAATCAAGCAATTATCCACCCTTTTAACCATGTCATAATCTCTCTTAGGCAATCCAATTTATCATTATGTGCCTAGTACTTGTTAGTTAAAATATGTATATAGTAGTAGAAATATTTTAAATTTTATGAAAACACATTTTTGAAAGGATCTTTGCAATCAAATCAAGCAAACACAATCATATAAGGAAGAGATTTCAATTTAGTAATGCTTACGTAATTATTAAGATCTAATCTTTCCTAATCCCCACCATTGAGGATCTCCAAACTATCCATACAAGAAAGAGAATGAAATTAGTAATCTAATTACAAAATTATTTCTAGAGACTAGTAAGAACTAATATGAAAGAATGGATGTCATCAGATTAATTCTTCTTAAATCCTTGAACTAAATAACTTCTTCTTTTCTTCATTGTTTCATTTCTCATTTTCTTTTTTCAAAGAGAATGTGTTTTAAAAGAGAGGAGGTAAAGAGTTAGGTTTCTAATACCTAAACTTAGATTTTAATTAACTTAAAAGGGTTTAGGAGGCACTAGGACTCATTGGATAGCTTATGTGTCATGACACATAAATTGACTTATGTAGTCAACATGTGATATGTTTTACATATCCCAAAATCCTAATTAGGCATATGATATTCACATGACCCTCCTCCTATAGTCAAGTCATGCATATGTAAGTCATGTGATACATGCATATGCATAATCACGTGCATGGCATCTGCACTATACATGAAAACTTGTATTATGCATATATAAAGTTCTACTTGTCAGAATTGCATTATCTTGGTATCAAATCAAAGCTCTTTTCATGATCTATCTAATGAACATGAAAACTTATTATATCTTATAGAATGAAATAATATCCTATATTGAATCAACATTCATTCATAATTCTTAATCCTTTAACTTTTTATGTACAATCATTTAGGTTCTTGACATGGCAATAACATATTGAAATATTATTAAAGCCATTTAATAATATCATATATTAATAAAGAGTTGTATTAAGTCATTTAGCATGATAATCTAAATGTCGACAGGTCATTAATTTGACTACAATCCTTCCATATCAAATTCCACTACAATAAACTTCTTTCACTAACCATAATCTCATTTAGGCTTTAATATGGATAAATATAAACTCAATGCATGATCAAGCCTTATTAGATCATGCCCTAAACTTAATGTTTCATGTATATAATCTTTATGCCTTAAATGTCCTTGTGAATCATATTCACTACACTATATTATACTCTTATTAGAGATTCCTAAATCAAAGATTATTGTATGAAGTAATAAGATAAAACCCTTAAAATTAATCTGGGATGGTGAACTCTTTATTGATATATAAATATCTTTAATTAATTCACACTATACCTCCTAATTATGAACACCTCCAATGAAGGAATAAAGAATAAGAGTCAAAGCATAATAATTCATAGCTAAGATAATATTGATATCTCAAATCTAAGAATACTTTCACTATTGATATGAGTGAGATTTATATTTCACATGTCACATCCGCATTCATAGCATTCTTACATGGTTGCATTTTATGTATGACTTAGGATGATTGAATGAATGATGCATGAATTGCATGAATGCATAATGATATTACGGATACTTAAAAGTGAAATATATAAGTGAAAAGTAATGTTTATGCATGGTATAAATGTTATATGATGAGAAAGTATATATTAGAATGTATATTAGACAGTATAAATAAAGGTAGAATTAAAAATAAGTTAACTTGAAAGTTGAAGCAGGGATTTAAGGGGTTATGATAAAAATACAAATGCTTACAGAATTAAATCCCTTAGTCTCTATGGACTTAGTATAGAGTGAGAAGGGTATCGAACTCGGGAAGCTAGGTATTATTCCAATCTCCAATTATAAAGTTCATTGATTCCTAGTATCTTTATGTCACAAATTGAATAGGTAAGAATTATGATGATAAAAGTAAATATTGATCCTTAAAGATGCAATTAGTCAAATCAAATATGAATAATGTTAAAACAAACTAATATATAAATGACATCTTCATCTGTACTATATAGTATTCTCATGCCTATATAATGTATATTCACATTATTTTCCATAAAACTCTCATTTTACATATGCAAATATGAAGCAATAAGAAACATATATCATGATTAGCATTCTCAAGAAGTAAATTCCAACAATCCTTTAACTAGAGTGATTAACATGAATCTTCCACTACTATTACTAATTCTCACTAGATAATAGTAATTTAGAATCCAAACATGGTGATCAAGCATGAGAAGATGAACTAAGGACTTCATGTAACCAAGAATGTCAACATATATTCATTCTTTAATTCATACTAGCTATAAATAAGAAATCAAAGAAAACAAAGGTTAGAATAAAGTAAAGCGTAAATGAAAAACAGTGAAAGTAAATAAAGCAAATAAAAGCAATGGAAGTAAATAAAACATAAATGAAACAAGTAAAGTAAAAGACAAATATGAAATAAAAGATAACTGCATTTTAGTGAAATAAAGTAAGAACGTAAATTGTAATGATAGGGAAATAGCAGGAGGCTGTGGATATTTACGTTGATCTTATATAAGCTTGCACTCCTCTATTAATCCACTAT
This sequence comes from Dalechampia spathulata, assembly GCA_948192965.1. Lineage (NCBI taxonomy): Eukaryota > Viridiplantae > Streptophyta > Magnoliopsida > Malpighiales > Euphorbiaceae > Dalechampia > Dalechampia spathulata. The sequence goes on along the minus strand of CANYBF010208163.1, from coordinate 8,724 downwards.
ATCATTTACGTTGACCCTAAAGGCCTATTTATAATAAAAATATGAAATGAAATAACTATTCCTAAACATTGTGTTGTTTGATTAAAAGGTAGATCCGTTGATTGGTAGATCCCTTGATAAAGAATCATGTCTCTTCCCAAACGGTATGAATGTCATGACTCGTATGCTTACTTGTGCGAGTGCCATTTCTGTTTCACGAGTCGTGCCCCTTCAGGTACGAGTGATTTCCTTTGATAAATCATTCTGTCACGACTCGTGCTTGACATCACGAGTCGAGCGCTTCCTTCACTTCTTCTTCAGATCTTTTTGTAACGACTCGTGCTCTTTGTTACGAGTCGTGCACTTCATCTTTTACCTTTGCTTTCTCTTTCTCTCTTCTGTAATGACTCGTACTGATTTTCTCGAGTCGAGCAATGCATTCTTCTTTTAGGGACTTCTTCTGTAACGACTCGTGATAGGCTTCACGAGTTGTGCATCTTGCTTTGAACACTATTCTTTCTTACTTAGCTAATTTTCACCTATTTTTCCTGCAATTTCTCTCAGATTGTCCTCAAAATAATATTTTGGGACTTCTCACCAACAAAATTAGTAAAATAACAAAAACATACAAAATACTTAGTAAAACTTAAAGAAAACTAAAACAAAACACTTAAAACACATATGAAATGATTATGAAAAAGTAACATAAAAACATGTGATCAGCAGGCAAGCATACAAGCATATATGTAACCACACAACGTGATATGTGATTTGGCATTGCACGGTTGCACGTAGAATGACATATAATGCTATATAGCATTTGGATGACATGGCATATGCATAACATGTGACGTGATGGCATAATAAGATGACATATCATATGCATGACATGATATAATAATATCATAATAACATGGCATATGCATGACATGTAAGATGAATGACATGGCATATGTATGACATGTGAACGGAATGACATACCATATGCATGATGTGACATAGCAATATATATGTCTAATGGCATGGCATAGTGATGTGTATGTGGTATGGCATACGACGTGACATGGTATAATGACATATGACATGGCATGGCATCATGGCATAATGGCATGTGAGATGATGAATTAGCATGGTAGCATGTGATATGATATGGCATAATGGCATGCCATGGCATATTGGTAAATAGCATGGCAAGTTATGCGTATTGGATGGTTGGCATGTTTGAGTTGTATTAGCATACGAGATAATTATGTTATGGCATGGCATATGCATGACATTGCATAGAAGTGTGTGATGTGGCATGTGATATAGCATGTGACAAGATATGGCATATATATTATGGCAAATATAATAAACCATCCATGAATAAAAATATAGAGGTCGATGAAAGGGATCGAAGAAATAGGGGATACACATGGGATTTTAGGTGATTAATTATCACAAACTAATAATAATCCTATCTTATCACACAAATCTCCATGCATACAACACTTTTGGGACGTTAAGTAACGTCCCCTCCTCCTCGGGTGATTTTTCCTCTTGGGTAACATGAGCTGAAAATGCATGAATAATTAATATACAAAATAAACAAATAAATTCATTAGTAGAAAATGAATTTAGGAATTATTTAACTAGTCTAATGCCATGTGAAAGCATGAACCAAGAGTCAAAATCCAGTAATTTTTGGCAACAAATCATGTGAATTTATACTAGCCTGATCATAAAAATAAAAATAATTTTAAGCAAAAATATTTTTGTTTGATAATGGAAAATCAAATGGGAATGCTAATATCACATAACAGCAATTGGAGATAGCAACTCAACCAATTTGAATCCAATCCTATTAAAAATCACATTTATATGAGTTAAATATGCATTTAATCGTGAAAAATTAATTAAATGTAATTAATTTTTGATAGATCCAATACACTTGAGTTACTGCCAAACATCAAATGTTACAAGAAAAATCAATTTGGCTTGAAAAATGATTGAAAAATCCAAATTTGGCTTGAAAAATGATTGAAAAATCCAAATTTTCAAAAATTTTCCAGGGAACATGCGTACGCATATAGTGTTATATGCACAGCACATAGGCAATGTGCTACGCATATACCATGATATATGCCACACATCAAGAGTTAATCTACAAAGAAAATCAAATTTATCAGTATAAAAATGATCTACGGATTAAAATAGTCAAGTTTAATGAAGATAGTACCTCATTTTGAGCTCGGATCGGCCACAATGGGTTTTTCTAGAAGATCCTCACTCCAATCATGCTTAGAGAGCCTAACTAGTGTTAATTAGTCTCTAAATCTGAAGCAATCAATTAATTAAGTGCTTAATTAATTTTAAGAGAATTTTGGTTGCTTTTTAAGTAAATTTCAGACCCTTATCAGATGACCCCAATCTCTATATTTATAGAACAAAATGAGGGTTTAGTAAAATTGTAATTTTTGGTCCGGATTTGAAAATTTTTATGCTATATACGCCACACATAGCCTATGTGTATAGTGCTATGTGCACAACGCAGCCTTTTGACCCGTCACGTAGGGCCTACTAGGGCCATATTAGGATGTGTGCCCCATGCTTAAGAAGCATCATTTTATATGCTAAAACATTGTATAATGTGGTGAACATTCGATTTGGTCCCGAGAAGGCTCCTGACCAAATGTCTTTTTTCACTATATGCATAACACATAGTGCTCTATGATACGCATATAGCATTTTGCCCTTATGTGCACCGCCTTGCATGAGCAAAATGGGATGTGCACCATATGTCAAATACGCATCATTTGACATATTAAGATATTTTGCAATTTAAAGTATTTTGGATTTGGTTCGAAAGGTGGGCCCTACCAAATGTCTTTTTTTCTTGCATAAATGTGCATAGTGCTATACACTAAATTCATTTTGTTTATGCATTCTGCCTTGTACAAGTAAAATCTAATGCGTTTTGTATGTTAAATAAGTATTATTTGGCATTATGAGACGTCCTTAGTGTGCTCTATTTATATGGGCCCTATATGTGGGCCCCACCAAATGTCTTTCTTTGGCAAATAATGCTATGTGCTTATGTTTAGAACATACAGAGAAGGTCCAATAGCATGTTCACAAATCTGGGTCGACCTCAGGGACCGATACTGAGTCGAATCAATAAAAACCTGAGATTTCATAAGGGTGAAAAGTCAGAGTCAATAGTAGCAGAAAGGGTTAGGTGCTAACAAGATGCCCTCTTGAGTTCATAACATGACTCTTAGTGGTAAGGTGTTCACTCCTCCCGACCTTGGGAAGAAGCCATAAACTCTGAAGAAGTCGATCGAGGCTAGACCCGTAGGGGATGAAGCTGGTCCAAGCAATGTTCCAGCTCCACAACCAACTAATCAGGCTACTCAGTCTGATAATGTTATCGTTAAACAATTGAAGAAGACATAGGCTAATATTAGCATTTGAGACTTGGTGCTATCCTCCCAATAGCATTGATAGGCTGTCATCAAAGCACTCTCTAGCATGAGAATTTCACCATTTGCCTCTACCTTCAGCATGAAGAGTCAGTTGGTAAATCAGGAATTTTCGTCCAACATGATTACTTTCTCTGATGCAGATTTACTGGTTGAGCATATTCATCACAACAAGGCACTTTTCATTAGGGAGCACATCATGAACTTCTCGACTCCCTATGTCATGGTGGATGATGGTTTCAATATCAACGTCTGTCCTCTTAAGGTGTTGCCAAGCTTGAGGTTCAGCTTTTAGACCTGAAGCCATGCAAGACTATCATCAGGACATATGATGAGTCTAAAAGGGAAGTTATTGGTACTTTCACTACTACTATCACTATCGGGCTGATTGAATCAGTAGTAGAGTTTACAGCTCTTGACATACATTTGTTTTACTATTAGGTTGACCATGGTTCCATCCCCTAGGAGGTGTGCCATCTACTTTACATAAGAAGGTCAAGTTTCCACATAATGAGGGTGTGATTACCATTGTAGCTGATGATGAGGTTGCTTTAGCTTGCATCAAGGAAGATATCCCTCTCATAACTGGTTTTTAGATTGTTGCTATAGAAAGCATAAATTATACTCATACCAACTGAGTCCCGCTATGGAGAAGATGATGCAGATGATGAACTTTATGCCTGGTAAAATTTTAAACCGGTAATAGTAGGGTCTAGTAGGGTTCGACATCCCTACAGCCATGTAGGAAGAGAGATACTGTATTAGGTTTGATCGTTACACCTTAGACAAGCCAAAGGAATGCAAGATACTCATCTTCATCTAATGAGAGGCACAGTACAACCATCCCTCTAAGTTGCCTAATTTGGATGACATCTTTGAGCAATAGTTTGCCATCTTTGGTGATGTATGTGACCTGTCAGCCTTGACAGTAATAGAGAAGATTGTTGCTACTTTCACCATCAGCCCTGATGATGCTTTCCAGATCTTTGGTGATGTTACTGATCTCACCACTAGCCACTTGAAGCTAAAAATCACTACAGTCACTGCACTACGAGCCAAGCTGCAGAACTTGGACATGGAGGACTTGCTGTTGCTAAAGGTCTATGAAGACATTGCTACTCTGGTGGATAGTACCTTTGAGGAGCTGTTTTATGAGGACATTGATGTCTCAATTTCTATTTTATTTGATGATGATGTAATTTCATCTAAATATAATGCAATAAATAATAACCTTGCTTATGTTTGTGATGTGTATTCTGATGGCATTATTCATGAACATGAGCATTACATGAGTATTTTTGACATTAATGCATCATGCATCAAAAATTTTAACATTAACATAGATGAAAAACCTTGTTTACTCTAGATTGCATCAGACTTGACCTTTGAAGAGAGAACAGAAATAATCAGTGCACTGAAAAAGCATATAAAAGCCTTTGCTATAGGCTATGAAGACATGCCGGGTATCGATAGAACTATTGTGGAACACAAAATTCTGGCCAATGTGGTTCTGGTTCCCAAGAAAGACGTTAGGGTTAGAGTCTGTATAGACTACAAGGATCTTAACAAAGCATGCCTAAAGGATGATTTCCCTTTACCTCATATCAATGTACTAGTTGATAATACAGCTAGTAGCGCTATGTATTCTTTCACTAATGGATTTTTAGGGTACAACCAGATCCTGATGGCAATTACAGATAAGGTGAAGACAACTTTCATCATAGAATAGGGGACTTACTGCTACAAGGTCATGCCCTTTGGCTTGAAGAACGCAGGTGCTACCTACCAACGAGCTGCAACAACCTTGTTGCATGATTTAATCCACAAGGAGGTCAAAGTCTATATAGATGATATGATGGTGAAGTCTCTCACCAGAGAAGAGCACCCAGCTGCTCTTGATAGATTTCTCACACACGTTGAGAAATATGGACTCAGGCTGAACCTAAAGAAATGCACATTTGAGGTGACATCCGGCAAGCTGTTGGGTCATATTATGAGTTAGAGGGGTATTGAAGTGGATCCTGATAAGGCAAAGTCAATCATTGAGATGCCTATCCCCAGAACTAAAATTGAAATTAGAGGATTCCTGGGACAGCTCTAGTACATCAGTAGATTCATAGCCAAGCTTACTATCATGTGTGAGCCTATCTTCAAGCTTTTGAGGAAGAATCATCCTATGGTTTTGGATGAGAATTTCCAGTTGGCATTTAAGAGGGTGAAACATTACCTCTCCAACCCACCGACCCTACAACCACCTCAACCAGGAAAACCATTACTACCCTATTCATCCTTAAAAGAGGAGTCAGTGGGTGCTATGATGGCTCAAGAGAACGAAGCCAGAGTTGAGCATGCTGTCTATTACTTGAGTAAGAAGTTGCTGCCAACTGAATGCAAATACAGCAGTGTTGAGAAGCTATGCATGGCTATGGTCTGGGTCACCAAGAAACTCAGATGCTATTTCCAGTCATACCAAGTTAAGGCAATCTCCAAGGTTGACCCTATGAAGTACTTGTATGCAGCTCCTTTGTTGGTAGGGAAACTCTCCAGGTGGCTGATCTTATTATCAGAGTTTGATATATAGTACATCATAACCAAGGTGATCAAAGGTAAAGCAATTGCTGAATTCTTAGTATCCAAGCTGATGAATGACTTCGAGACCTTTGAATTAGACTTCCTAGATGAGTACTTGGGGGCAGTTGCTGTCCAAAAATGGCAGTTGCACTTTGATGGTGCAGTCAACAGAAGAGGTGCAGGTATATGAGTTATGCTAATCACTCCTGAAGGTGAACTCGTTATGCTTTCTAAGCGGCTGAATTTTCTACTCACTAATATTATGGTTGAATATGAAGCATGTTTATTTGGGCTAGAAGCATTGCTAGTGGTCGGTGCCTAAGATATACATATATTTGGTGATTCGATGCTTGTCATTCACCAATCCACGGCCGAGTAGGATGTCATAGAAGAAAGGCTCAAGCCTCATGCTGAACATATGAAGCTCATGGTTTGCAACTTCATCTCATGCCAATTTATTCACATGCCACATGAAGAGAATTAGAGGGCCGATGCTTTAGCCACACTGGCTTTAGTTTGTGATTGACCACAGAGTCAAGTTCAGCTTATATTCATCAAGCAATTGAGAATTCCTTGCTATAAAGAAGAGCGGGTTATGATGCTAGGCCAACAAGATGAGATTCCATGGTATACTGATATTATGAACTTTTTGAAGACTGGTGCTTATCCGGAAGAAGCCAATAAGACTAACAAGCTAACTCTATTTATACTAGTAACTAACTTTACCTAGCATTAGGGTGTTCTCTATAGAAGAACAGTTGATGGTCTATAGCTTCGATGCATATCAGGGAAAGAGATTGCATCAGTCATGCAGATAGTACATGTTGGTGTATATGGGTCCCACATGAATGGATTCACCCTTTATAATAAAATCATATACCAAGGATATTTCTGGCTTACTATGGAGGCAAACTGTATACAGTTTGTACGGAGATGCCATGAATGCCAGATTCATGGAGATTTGAGTCACCTACCACAAGTCGAATTGCAGACTTTGACAACGCCTTGGCCATTCTCAACTTGGGAAATTAACATCATAAGTGGGATTCATCCTAACGCATCTAATGGGCATAGGTACATATTGGTGGCTATTGACCACTTCTTTAAGTGGGTGGAAGTAGAATCCTATAACAAACCTGGGGCAAAGCAAGTCACCAAGTTCATAGAGAAAAATCTTGTATATCGATATAGGATATCGCATCACTTGGTATTTGATAATGGAGTGCAATTCCAAGGCCAGGTAGTTGATATGCTAGAAAGATATGAGATCTAGCACAATCAATCTTCTCCATATCACCCTCAAGCTAATGGGGCAATCAAAGCGGCCAACAAGATAATCAAGTGGATCTTGGCCAAGATAGTGCAGACTTATAGGGATTGGCATGAGCAATTGCCATTCACTTTATGGGGTTACAGAACCATTGTAAGGACTCCTATGGGTGCTACCCCCTACCCTCTGGTTTATAGGATGGAAGTGATGTATGTCAATTTGCACACTTAATTAGTTGTTTTTAGTTGGTGTTTAATGTTCATTTTTCACATTTATGCTTTGATTTTGTAGAATTTGATGAGTTTGTTGAAGTGTGTAGTGATAGAGAAGTAACAACAAAGAAATGAGGCATTTTGGGACTTCAAGGAGCAAGTTACGATCATGACAGAAAGGATGCAAGGACAACACCATTAAGCTAAGTCACGATCGTGACATTCAAAGTCAGGATCATGATAGAAGCTATGCCAGGAGGAAGAGAGCAAAGCCAAGTCAAGTCATGATCGTGACATTCAAAGTCACGATCATGACAGAAAGAATGAAGCCCGAGCACAGTCAAGCAAGCAAGTCACGATCATGACTTCTCAATTATGAGCCATTTAAAGCATGAAATCTGCAGAAGATTAAAGGGGAAAATGAGATCCATGGGGGGAACAAAGATAAAAAGTTTTAATGGAGACCTCATGGTCAAGGCAATCAATAAAATGGGCAAAAATACAAACAAATTGAAGTTAAAGCTGAAGGACCCCCACTCAAAGCATAAAAGGAGAATGGCATATAGGGTTAAAAAAAGGACGATCCATACCAGCAGCAACTCAACCACTTTGGCAATTTTTATAGAGTGTCTTTCTTTGTTCTTCATTATCTTCTTGTATCTTCTTTTCAGCCATGAGTGGCTAAGTACTCTATAAGATTTGATCTTTGAATCCCTTATTGGGATAACTATTTATGCTTGTTGACATTGCTATGAATGTTTAAATTTAAAGTTTAATTTTTGAAGCAAAACCTCTGCTTTGTGATTGCAACGAGAGTTGGATTATAGAATGCTTGTTCATTGAGAGATGTTTAATCCTAAAGGTTAGTTTTCTAAATGATAACTTAAGCTCTATGATTGCAGCGAGAGTTGAATCATGGAAAGCTTATCCATTCTGGTTAGAGCAGTGTGTAAGAGAGATCTACATGCTCCTAATTCCTGTATGATTGTTAGATAGTCTCCCTAATTGGAGGACTCTAAATGTGACTAAGGAATTCTAAAGATTAGAGTGAGATTTAGTTGATTTCACCTCAAGAGAGGGTTTTTGATGTTGTGGGATATCTTGGGTAGCAATAAGCACACGATGGTTATTCTAGCTTGGCGATGACGATTTCAAGTCCTATGTTCCTCATCAATTATTTTACCTTTTATTCCAAAATCCATTTTCACCTTTCTACTTATATGTCTTTACA
>CANYBF010208112.1:0-14585 GCA_948192965.1 Dalechampia spathulata | reverse complement strand
GCTTAAAACAACAAAAGAAGCGAAGAATAAACCAATACAAACTAGCACTAACCTGGTAGAAGTAAAGCTTCTAGTGGCTACTCAATCCTCTAAGCTTCTAGCCTAGCAAAATCAACTTCGATATGCTTACTACCTTGAAGGTGGATAAACTCTAGGGGTTTAGGGACGTTTAGGCAGGGTTGGGAGGAAGAAACTGAAGATAAGTCAAAGAAAAGTCTAAGTTTATCCTCTTAAAAAGGGTGTTTTAAGTTGCGTACGGTCGTACTAAACTCCTGTACGCCCGTACCAAACTAAAAGTCTTGATGCCCTGATTTCCTGCGAGCTGTTGTACGCCCGTGCTAAACTTTGGTATGCCCGTACAACCCTAAAGTTCCTGACAAACCTATTTTCCTGCGAGCAACGGTACGGCCATACAGCTCCTTGGTGCACCCGTACCGTCTCCAAGACCTCAATACTTCCTATTCCTCATGCCTGGTACACCCATACGGATATCCGTACGCCTGTACCACATGCCAAAAATCAGGACATGCCTACTTGAAGCCCCTAACTCTCCCGAAACCTGCTAAAAACACTCCAAAATCAACCTAAACACATCAAAATCACTGTCCCTCATCCAATCGAGAAGTCATGCTTCCCTATAAGACGACAGTATCATGAAATACAATCACAATCCATATCATACATCCACATATACAAGCATACATACATACATACATACATACATACATACATACATACATACATACATACATACATACATACATATATACATACATACATACATACATACATACATACATACATACATACATACATACATACATACATACATATATACATACATACATACATGTCATCATCGTATAGCAAAACTCATATGCATACAGACCCCTAAACATAGATGTAACAACTCTCTCCCCCTAAAAAGAAATTTTGTCTCGAAATTAGAATGAAACTTACCAGAAAACAAGTGAGGATACTGCTCACTCATCAGAGCTGTTACACCAAGAGTTGAGACCCTAGTAGTTTGTACACTAGTATACGGGCAGGGGTCCGTATGTGTATACATGTATGTATGTATGTATGCTTGTATCTATGATTGTATTTCATGACACTGTTGCTTTATTGGGAAGCGTGACTTCTCGGTTGAATGAGGGACAGTGAGTTTGATGTGTTAGGATTGGTTTCAGAGTGTGTTTCATAGGTTCTGGGTGAGTTAGGGATTTTGAGTTAGGCATGTCTTGAGTTTTGGCTTTTGGTATGGTCGTACGGATATCCATACGAGCGTACCAAGCTCAGGGGAACAGGGAATTGGAGGTCCTGGAGTCGGTATGGGCATACCAAGAGGGTGTACGGCCGTACCGTTGCTCGCAGGAAAATGGGTTTGTCAGGAACTTTAGGATCTTACGGGTGTACCAAATATGGTACGGGCGTACGACAACTCGCAGGAAAATCCGTGCATCAGAGTTTTTCATTTGGTACAGGCGTACATGTATTTGGTACGGCCGGACGCAACTTAAAACACCATTTTTAAGAGGATAAACTTAGACTTTTCTTTGACTTTCTTTCCTTTTCTTCTTCCCAACCCTTCCCATAGTCCCTAAACCCCTAGAGCTCATTTTTCTTCAGGGAATTCAGCATAGCGGAGTTGGTTTTACAAGGGTAGACGCTTAGAGGAGTGATTAGGCACTAGAAGCTTTACTTTTACCACGTTCGTGCTAGTTAGTGCCGGTTTGTAATAATTGTCCTTTGCTTCTTCTATTGCGCTTAAGCCAAGTATGGCTTAGTAAATGATGATTGGGGATTAAATTCCCATATTTTCCTATTCTTTTATGCTATGAGCTCTTTACTTATTGAGTTACATGATTGCTACTTGAGCTTTTATACGGTACTCTCGCATGTTAGCATATTCATGACATTTGGGATCGTGAATGCCTGAGTAGAGCGAGAGAAAATGAGGAAAGGCATGCTGTATCATATATTATAGGATTCCATCATGGAGTCGTATATTATATTTCCTCCTACGGTAGTTGAGTCTTGAGACATAGGTATAACAAAGGGGCCTATGGGCCAGGACTACAGTTGTCCTCCCTCGGGAGTTGAGTACCGGTACATAGGGATCCAGCATGGGAATCGTCGCACCCTAATTTTGGACCGGCTTGACTCGGATCGAATCCGGGATGATTTTGGACCATTTCGGGTTGGTCTTGGGCCACTCCGGGTTGTTTCGGATCATTCCGGGCCGTTCTGGGCCAATTCTGGCCCATTTTGGGGCGTCACGCATCGCATATGCTGGCATACGCGATCGCGTATCTTTGTGACACGCTGCATATGTTGGGATACGCAATCACATATGTCCAAAGGGACGTCACATATATTGGGATACGTGATCGCATATCTTTTAGGGTTTCGCATATGATAAGATACGCGATTGCATATGTCTCCGGGACAGTTGTTTTAAAAGCTTCAGAACTCCATTTTGAAGGGGGTTGGCACTTTGAGAGCTACGGGATTAGGGTTTCTGACGGCTAAAAATGTGATTAGTCTTTACTTAACCTAATTTTGATTAATCTAAGCAATTAGGGTTAAAACAAACTCAACAAATCACTTAGATTAGGTGATTTCAATCCCTAACGCTTGGAATTAAACTATCTTCTTTTCCCTATACTCGGAGCTAAGGAGAATCGACGAGAGGTTAGTACATCTATCGATTATTATTATTATTATGTGATTTTTGTGATATCCATGCTTAATATTGATGAAAATTGAATTGTTTTAATGTTTTATGCATGATTTATATGTATTTTCGGTGTTCTACTTTTGCCTCATTTTGCATGCATATTATCATGTGCGATCGCGTATGATCATCACCATATCATACGCGATCGCGTATGATCTTCCCGATCGCATGTTATAAAATTTGATTTTTAATTTATTTTTGATTGCCGAATGATCTATGCTATGTTTTAAGCCTTTACATGTGATTTTCTTATTGATTGTCTCATTCGCGTATGATTATACGCGATCGCGTATGATTATCTCAATATCATACGCGATCGTGCATGTATCATAAAATACTATTTCAATTTATTTTGATCGTCGAATGCTCTATGTTATATTTTAAGCCTGTTGCATATGATTGTCTTATTGTTTGCTTCGATCGCATATATGCATGTGCGATCGCGTATGATCATCACAATATCATACGCGATCGCGTATGATCCAAAAATATTTTTCCTTGATTTCCGCATTTTCTTTATGTTAATTTAGGCCTATTTGCATGATTTTCATGTTAATTCTATAATTAAGGTCTTTATTATTTTCATTTATTCCCTTTTATGCGCTTGGTGTGATTTTGCAGGAATTAGGTTAACTTGGAGGGAGTAGACGGGTCGGGCCCGAGGCCCAATCAAAAGCAAGCTCTTTTGGACTCTAGAAAAGGAATTGGGCCTCGGGCCCAACATTAGGGTTTTTATAGGTTTTATTTAATTATTTTGGTTGGGTTGTATTAAATACCCAAAATTACTTTATTTTTGCTTTATTTGCTTTCCTTTATTTTTGGGTGGGTTGTATTTAAATACCTACGTTTTATTTCCTGCATTTATTTTCTGCATTTTATCACTTTCTTTATGCTTTCTTTATGCTTTATAATGTGTGTATGCCTCTTTGAATGCTTTATGCCATGCAAGAGTATGTTAATCAAACTTAAACCTAATTGTGTGCTTAGGAGCTTTCATTAAAATTAAACATGTAAACATAATAAAATGGAACATTAATAAATTCGAAATCCTGAACCCAAACTCTGAAGAAATTCAGGCCGCTTTCCAACACAGGAAGGCCCGGGTTTTATTTCCTAGTTTTCTAGTCATTCAATTGAATTGGCAAAACAAACTAGGTGGCGACTCCACTTAATAACCTCGACGCGATCTTTCTAGGTTAAAGACCAATCAACTATGAAGTACACCATTGAGAGCAAGCACCATGGCATCTCACGCCGAACAGCGTGCGACACTCCCTCGTCCGGGGCGCGCTACTCTTACAGGCATGATCTTATAGCAATAGGTCTCTCATTACATGATGAAAGTTGCCTTCACCTTATCTATAATATCCATGAGAATCTCATTATACCCAAAAAAGACCCATCATCAAATGAGTATATAGCACTTAGCAGTTACATTATCGACTAACATGTCAATCTGAGGTAAAGGAAAGTCACCCTTTAGGCATGCTTTATTTAAATTCCCATAGTCTACAAGAACCCTGATCCAATCGTCTGTCTTAAGAATCAGAACCACATTGGCCAACCATTTGAGATAGTCAACCACTTCTAGGAACTTAGCATCCAACTACTTTTAGATATCCTCCTTAACTTTTTAAGCCCATTCCAATCAAAGTTGATGCAACTTCTGCTTAATTGGGTTAAACTCAGGCTTGATCAGAATTTTGTATTCCACTATGGTTTTATCGACACGCGACATGTCATTGTAGCTTAGAGAAAATACTTTTATATGCTATTTCAATAATCTGATAATTTTTTCTCTTATCAGGAGTTAAGTCAGATGTAATCTAGAGAGGGTAGGGTTTGTCATCTATACCGATGTTAATAGTTTCTATGCATGATGTGTTAATATCAAAAATACTCATGTTCATTTATAATGCCATTAGAATACACATTATAAACATAAGCAAAATTATTTTTCAATGCATTAAAGTTTGAAAGGATTACATCATTATCAAATCGTACAAAAATAGGGACATCATCATCCTCATACAAAAGTAATCATTCAAGTTAAGAAACTCAGGAGTATGATCATACTAAGTCTCTCATTGGACAAACGTAACCATCTAACAATCCTCTAGCTTGTTTGAGGTATAGCAGTTAAACCCAATGCGATATCTCTCTTCCTACATGATTGTAGGAATATTAAACTCAATTAGACCCTGTTGGTATCTGCCCAGACCTTTGCCAAGCATGAAATTCATGTTACATAGCATTCTCTCCATGACAAGACTCAATTGGTATATGTATGACTTAGGTTCTCTAATGGTAGTGATTTAAAAACCAGTCATGAGAGGAACGTCCTCTCTGATGCAAGTTAAGGTAACCTCATCATCAATAGTAATAGTAATCACACCCTCATCATGTGGAAACTTAATCTTCTAGTATAAGGTGGATAGTACACCCCCTAATAAATGAAACCATAATTAACCCAAAAGTAACTCAAAAGATACTAAAATGTATGGAACTATGAATTCCACTACTGATTCAATTAGCCCGACAGTAATAATAATAGTGAATATGCCAGTAACCTCCTACCTAGGCTCATCATACACCCTAATGATAGTCAAATCTGTAAGCTGAATCCTAAGCTTGGGAAACACCTTGAGTGGATAGACATTAATGCCATAACAATCATCCATCATGACATAAGGAATTGAGAAGTTCATGATGTGCACCTGATGAAGAGCACCTTATTATGACAGATACCTTCAGCTAGTATATCTGCAGTAGAAAAAGTAATTATACTAGACTTCAATTTTTGATTTACTGATTAACTCTTCATGTTGAAGGAAGATGCTGATTGAGAAATCCTCAGCCCACCAATGTTGTTGGGAGGATAGCACTAGGTCTCAAATACTGATGTTAGCTTGAGTCTTCTTCAATTATTGATCATGATTTCTTAGGTTGAGCAACCTCTTTACCCTTATTAGTAGGTTGTGAGGCTGGAGCATTACCTGGACCAAGCTCATTGTCGATAGGTTTAGCCCTTATTAACTTTTTTAGAGCATCTGGTTTCTTCCCAAGATTGGGAGGAGTTAACACTTTGCCACTTTGATGCAAGCTGCAAACCCAAGAAGATATTTTATTGGCACCCAATCCCTTCTACTGCTTAGGAACCTTGGATACTAGCTTTGCTATCTTGGAAGTCCCAACGGACTCACTCTTCTTCATCTTCTAAACCTTTACTAATTCAATGGCACTAATGTCAATGGCATATGAACTTAGGGGAATCTTGAGTAATTGCAAACTTATCCTCCAAGATATCATACCATATGTCAATGGCACCAATATCAAACCCACAATCGGGCCAAAGATTGATAGCAGGTAGCCAAGCAATCTCCTTACTTCCAAGGGGAAGAGGAGTTAAGAACCAGGGATTCTGAAAACCCTTATTGGATCATGTAGGTGCAGTTGGCCTTATGGTAATTAGGCAATGGGTTTACTTTGGTAGAGGCTTTAGAGTTTTTAAGATCTTTGAGCTCACATGAATCTATGAGATCTTGAACAACTTGCTTGAGAGAGTGGTAGTTAATCAATGTTGTGACAATGGTACTGGTAGTAATAGCAGTAGGTTTTGGTATCTATTAAGGCTAGGGCTGTTATTTAGAAATTTGGCTCAAGTGGCTTAATGAGTTTGGGTTTAAGAAGGTGCACGAAGGCCTTGGAAAGTAGCATCCCAAGATTTGAAAACCTCTGGATTTGGGTAGTGTTTTAAAGTAGGAGATTTAGTGATTGTAAGGTGTTTATATGAAGATATTTGTGTTGTGTTTAGGTGTATATAGTGGTTTTGGGTTTGATGAAAGAAGGCTCCTTCTTCTTCAGCCCCTTAATAAGCTTATTAATCATGTCTGATTCAGATGGGTTCTGTTTGATCAACATAGCCTTATCCATCCATTGACTAAACTGGTCTATGAAAGACTTATTAGCTTTATGTTTCATTATCTCCAGATCCATAAGAGTGACACTGAATCGGGACTTGAACATATACTGCTTGCAGAATGTAGTATAGAGAGGTTTCCACTCGATTGTGGTTACCTTATTAAGACTATGATACCAGACCAGCAATGGTCCCTTTAATGAGATGAAGAATAGTTAAACAATATGCTCATATAACAATTCAATGGTACTCATCATCATATTATAGGTCTTCAGATAATTCTTTAGATCCCTAATCCCATTGTATTTGGGAACATTTGGAAGCTTAAACTTAGTAGGCGACCCCCTAATAGCCTGAACAGAAAGCTCATCAAAGTCAAAATTAGACCCCATTTGTCACATCCTCATGATACACACTTAGAATTATACGTTGATTATTTTGCATGATTATTTGAATGCATTATGTGCTCTTACTTATGTATATTAGTAAATTATTTATTGAATGTGCTAAAGAATTAAATAAGAATTTATGCATGAATTATATGCTAAATTAATTACATGATATAGAATTAATTGTATGTATATTAATTTAATTAAATCATACGTATAGAAAATATAATTTAATTAGGCATGTATACATGTATATATTTGTTAATTATGTGATTATGAATTTTTATTAAATAATTTATATGCTTAAAATATAAATAAATTAAATAATATTAATTAATACATGGCATATACATATAAATATATGGTTCTACATTTGTTCCTTGTGTATAAAGCATGAGAGGCATGATTTAGTGTAGGTGTGTGCATGGTAAGGATGATTAATCATCCTCATGATTAATGCAATGATTACAAAAAATGAGTTATAATTATGGGAGAGTGAGGTGTCAATTTATTAAGGCTTGTGGGAAGGATATATTGCATGTTTAAATGAGGCTTAACACATAGAATGAATGCTTAGTTCATATATATACTTGAGACTTAGCAAAAGAGCCTATTTGTCCCTTCTTCCATTTTGATTTCTCCTTCCTCTCCACTTTTTCTTTTCATCCTTTACCATAACCACACCAAAACTTATCTAGATTGCTTAGTTTCTTGTTACTTGTCCTTTTGAAAGCTATCTAGGCATGTAGAAGGGTGATCAACGTGTGTGCTTTGCTTGGATCGTGCACTGTGTGCTTGTAGTGGGGGTCTTAAGTGAGAATAGTTACTGCTAAGGAAAGAACTTGCATTTTTGTGTAGTTTGGGTTTATTAAAGGTGGGTCAAGATTCTTTTGGTTGTGATTCATGTGTGTGTATCCTATGAATCCTATTGTAATGTGTGGTTAGTACAAAATGTGTTTGATAACTCTAATGCTATATCTATAGTACTATGCTTGTGTAGTGTATGCATGGTTAGTGGTGTAGACATGTGTGTTATGAGGGACTAAACCTCACATGTATATTCTACTTTGCCATGCATGCTTGTGTGTTTTATGGATGGTAAGGAATGTAGAAGGCTGGTGTATGGTTTTGATAAGTTGCTTAATGGAAATGTAAGTAAGATGAAGGTATTGCTTGCATGTTTTAAGTAATATAAATAAAGTTATTTAAATCTTTAATAATGGTTGTTTATGGTTGAGTTTGATGGATTAAAACTACTGTTAAAATGTTGATCAAAACATAAAAGAGGTAATTTAAATCAACAAGGATATAATCAGTGGAAATTACGTGAGATAAAAATTTGATGATCACGCTTAAGCTGTTTTTTTTTTGTATGAAATATGACATATTTAAGGCTTGCAGCAATCTTAAATTTGAAGGCTTTAACAAATGAATTATAAGACATATAATATATTTTAGAAATCTCTATAAGTCTACTTTGCAATGGTACCAATTTTACATTAATTGGAATTTATTTGATTAGTGAAAATGGGGTCGAAAGATAAACTATTCCCATGGTAATTTATAGTTACTAAATTAAAACAATTGGTCTTCATGAATTATTTGCATACCTTAATGAATGAATTTTAAGCTTATTATGAATGGATTAAAAGTTCTTTAAGTCTACTTTTTATTGGTATAAAGATCTAAATTTTTAGAATTCATTTACTTTTTGAAAAATGGTAAGTAAGATAGATTATTTTATGGCTAAGTAACATGATTTTATGATGATATTCGAATTTATTTGTTAATAAACTGTCTTAATAACTAAATGATAAATATGGATAATTAATTAACTTCTTAATTTCTTTAAAAGGATTAATTATATGTTTATATGATCTTCTTTGAGTAATATATATATATATATATATATATATATATATATATATATATAGTATTAAATGATTGGATAATTTATACTTATGCTATGATTATGTGAATGCCAAAATGATATGAAAAATAAAATGGTTTATGTGTAATCTATATTTATGATTGATTGGAATATTGAAGGTGTGTTTGTATTATGATTTGGTAAAAATACGGATAGTGAATCTATTCCTCCAATCGACATAAATGAAGGAAAAGAGGTGGCAGGTTTGTGCTAGTTTGCTCTATTAATAGGTTGATTCATTTAAAATGAATCGATGGGTAAGCTTAAATGTTTACCTTAATATTAATATGTGATTATGGTTTGAATTAAGTCGTTTAATAGGAAAAGACGATGATTATGAGATTCTATGCAATAGTAGAATATTTGATTATAATATATGATTGTATAAATAATAATTCATGTGGCATGTCATATTGACTGTTGCGTTTAAAATAGCATGCATTGGTTGGAGCAATAAGGGAGGAGTAAAATGAGTGACGAGAGGAAATAATGATGTGTTATTGAAAAGATAGCGGAACACTTGAGTACTGAAAAAATAGCAGTACAAGTACTAAGCCATATAAATATTGGAGAGATAAGGAAGAAGGAAAATGAATGAACGGTGAGGAAAGGGGAGCTCAATAAAAATAGAGGGAGAAAATAATGTGTTATCGAAAAGATAGCGGAATATGATGATACAAAAATAGCGGTACCGAAGAAAATAAAAATCAAAAAGATAGTGGTATAAGGCCAATACAATGTGCACATAAATGATAATGTCAGGCATTCATGATAATGATGATGATACAAGAAAAACATAGGGGAATGCATATCATGTTGCATGCTTTAATGGATTATGATGATAAGTTGAAGTTTAATTCATTGCGTATGATATGCATGCATAATATAGTTGTTGTGAATTGGTTAAAGAATTAATGATAAGTATCCCTTGTAGGGTAATTATTGATTTTCTATTAGGTGAAATTGGTAATTACACTACAGGGGGCATGTCATACTGGGTCACGGGTGTGACATGTTTTGGTTGGTATCAGAGCTATGGTTTAGCTCTCATTATAATAGAATTTACTACCAAAGTAGAAGTTGCATGGATAAGAGTTCTATTAGTCCTTACTACTGACCAATGTTATTTTATTAATATAGAGTTTTAGAGTATTCAATATGACAGATAAGGCAGTGATAATAGGAGAAGAAGGTGGAGATAATTTTAATTCACAAGTGGGTACTTCAGAAGCAGGTGTTGAAATTGGGGGTGAACAGGAACAAAGTGAACAGGCATAATGGGTACCACTGGTTGAACAGCCTACAGCTACGGGGGTAGATCCGATAGTCGCATAGTTTGCACAATTTCTCTATACTATTCAGGGGTAGCCTGAACCAATTTTGATAGTGGTTATTTAGAAATAGGGGGAGAAATATGATTTTAAGAAGTTGAGAACTTATGGGGATATAGATTTCTTGGGGACTACTAATCCGTATATGGCGGAGATATGGTTAGAACGTACACAAAGGGTGCTGCAATAGCTAAACTACTCAGATGAATCAAAAATTGAGTATGCTATCTCTTTGCTTCAAGATGATGCTTATGAATGGTGGAAGACTATTCCATAAGGTTTGGTTGAACCTCCTATTTTATCTTGGGAAGAATTTCAGATGGAGTTTCAATAAAAGTATATTTCAACTGCTTATACTAATCAAAAACTGCAAGAATTCTTGAGTTTGAAATAGGGGAAGTTATCAATTGTAAAATATAATCCAAAATTCACTCGACTTGCTTACCATACTGGTAACATTCTGACTATCAAATATAAAAGGTGTAAAAGATTTGAGCAGAGATTGAAGCCTCGAATTAGATCTCTATTTTAAGGATTTAATTTTGATAACTTTTCAGCTCTGATAGCCAATGCTTTGAGTTAGGAGTGCACTATGTAAGAAGAAGAGGAGAACAGGGCTAAATAGATTAAGAGACAGTTTGGGAGTTCTAGTTCTTCTTCTAGTGCATAGAAGAGGAGTAGATACGGAGGCTTATTTACTCTGCAGTCATCTAGATTCAGACCACTAGTATCACCTAGAGCTCAAAGTGGGTCGATTATTAAATGCAACAGTTCTGACACTAGACTTCCACTATGCCCTACATATGGAAAATATCATCCAGGAGCCTGTAGAGTAAGAACTAGATTGTGTTACCAATGTGGTGGAGCTGGACATTTTGCTCGAAAATATCCCAATCATAATGTAATGCCAGTTTATACAGCAATTGAGGGAGGATCATACCAGCAAAATCCTATAATCTGACCAACCACTAGGGTATCACCAACTGGTAAGGGTAATCAAGGCTGAGGTAATAGTGGTAGGTTAGTCAGTCAGGGCTTAGTGAATTAGACAAGGGTAGCTCCAGTACGGGTCTATAATCTGCGACAGAGGGAGGATCTTCAGGATGCGGATGTCATAATTGGTAATTTCAATATCTTTGACTATGAGGTGTATATGTTATTTGACCTTGGATCAAGTCACTCATATATCAACACTAGAATTGCATGCTCATTAGACATCATAAGTGAAAGTTTGGGGTATGATATGGTAGTATCTAGTCCTTTAGGAAAAGATGCCATTATGAACATAGTTTATCAATAGTGTCCATTGGTATTATAACAAATTATTTTCCCTATGGATTTAATTGAGATGTTATTCATAGAATATGATATTATTTTGAGGATGAATTGGTTATCTAATTACAAAGTAGTGATGGATTGTAGAAGGAAAACTATTATTTTTTAGCATCTAGATTACAAGGCAGTTTGTGTTAAGGGTATCAAGTTGGCTAAGGCACCCAATTTGATTTCAGGAACAGTGGCTTAGAAATTGATTAAACAGGGATGTGAAGCTATGTTGACACATGTTATTGATACTCACCATCAAGAAATATCACTGAAGAAGAATCCAATAATATGTGAATTTTTGGATGTATTTCTAGATGAATTACCGGGATTACCTCCAATCAAAGAAGTCGAATTTGAGATTGAGATTTTTTTAGGAACTGAACTAATATCAGTGACACCATACCATATGGCTCCTACAAAATTGAAGCAACAATTGCAAGAGTTGGTACATAATGGATTTATTCGACCTAGTATTTCTCCTTGGGGTGCACCAGTACTGTTTATGAAGAAGAAGGATGGATCGATGCAGAAGTGCATTGATTATCGGTAGTTGAATAAAGTGATTGTCAAGAATAATTATATTGATAATGTATTTGATCAATTGAAAAGAGCAATATTATTCTTTAAGATTGATTTAAGATCTGGTTACCATCAGTTAAGAGTGAAAGAGGATAGTATTCCAAAGACTGCTTTCTGTACGAGGTATGAGCATTATGAGTTCTTAGTTATGCCTTTCAGATTGACTAATGCACCGATAGCATTCATGGCCTTGATGAATATAGTTTTTAGGGAGTATCTTGATTAGTTTATTGTAGCTTTCATTGATGATATATTGATTTACTGTCGAGATCAAATAGAGCATGATCGATATTTACATTTGGTATTATAATTGATGAGGGAGAAGCAGTTATACGGTAAATTATCAAAATACGCATTCTGGTTGGATCGAGTTTGTTTTCTTGGACATGTTTCAATGAAATATATTACAGTCGATCCTAGTAAAATAGAAGCAGTTATGAGTTGGCCGAGTTCAAAGTCTGTTATGGAGATATGTAGTTTTCTAGGATTAACACGGTATTACAAGCAATTTATGAAAGGTTTTTCTATGATTTCTACACCTTTAACTACACTTCTATGGAAGGATGTGTCATTTAAATGGACTGAGGAGTACCAAAAAAGTTTTGATCAATTGAAGCAATGTCTGACCCAGGCACCAGTGTTAAACTTTACCTGTACCAAGGTAAGAGTATGTTGTTTATAGTGATGCTTTGCTTAATGGATTAGGGTGTGTTTTGATGCAAGAATGGAAGGTGATAGCTTATGCTTCTCGACAGCTTAAGCCACATGAGTGTAATTATCCTACTCATGATTTAGAATTGGCTGCTATAGTGTTTGCATTGAAGATTTGGTGTCATTATCTTTAACTTGATAAGTGTTACACCTAAAATGATCATAAAAGTCTTAAGTATTCGGGGATGTAGAAAGAGCTTAATTTGAGATAGAGAAGGGGGATGGAACTCATTAAGAATTATGATTGTTTGATCGATTATCACCTGGGAAAAGCAAATGTGGTTGTTGATCCTTTGAGTAGAAAGACTTTTGGTAGTTTGCATCAATCTCCATTGAGTTTTATAAATGAGATTTGACAGGTGAATTCCATTATCTATTTCGGAATGGAAATGGGATAGGATAATAATGGATTTTATCACTGGGTTACCTTTGACTCATGGTAGACACGATGCTGTTTGGGACATTATTGATAGATTGAAAAACTTTGCACATTTTATACCGGTATGCATGGATTATAGTTTGGAATGCTTGACAGAATTGTATATCAAGGAAATAGTGAGACTTCACAGGATACCTACATCCATTGTCTCAGGTAGAGATTCTTGATATACATCTCAATTTTGGTAGAGTTTTTAGAAAGCTATGGGTACTAAAGTACATTTTAGTACTGCTTTGCATCCTCAGATGGACGGGAAATTAGAACAAATTATTCAGATACTGAAGGATATGTTGAGAGCTTGTGTTTTGGAATGGCATGGTAGTTGGGATAAGTACATTCCTCTTATTGAATTTACTTACAATAACAATTTCCAATTCAGTATACAGATGGCACCTTATGAAGCATTATATGGTAGACGGTGTAGGAGTCCACTATATTGGGATGAAGTTGGTGAATGATGGTTGATCAGACTTGATATAGTTCAACAAGCAGAGGATCAAGTGAAATTGATTAAGGAACAGTTAAAAGTAGCATTTGATCGATATAAATCTTATATAGACTTGAAGCGCATAGATATTGAGTATAATGTTGGAGATCAAGTGTTTTTGAAAGTGTCACCATGGAAGAGAATTTTACGATTTAGGTAGAAAGGAAAGTTGAGTCCAAGGTTTATTGGTCCTTATGAAGTGTTAGAAAGAGTTGGACCATTGGCTTACAGATTGGCTTTGCCTCTAGAGTTGGATAGAATTTATATTGTTTTTCATGTATCTATGATTTGAAGATATAGATCAGATCCTTCTCATGTTATACTAGTGGAAAAAAATAGAAGTTCAGTCTAATTTATCATTCAGTGAGGAACCTATCAGAATTTTATCATGAGAAACAAAACAGTTGAGAAATAAAAGGATTCTGTTGGTAAAGGTATTATGGAATCACCACTTAGGATAAGAAGCGACTTGGGAAAGAAAATCAGTAATTAAACAACAATATCCACAGTTGTTTACAGGTAGCATAGGTTAGAATTTTGGGGGTAAATTTCTAATTTAGAGGGAGAGAGTTGTCACATCCTCATGACACACTCTTAGAATTATACGTTGATTATTTTGCATGATTATTTGAATGCATGATGTTTTCTTACTTATGTATATTAGTAAATTATTTATTGAATATGCTAAAGAATTAAATAGGAATTTATGCATGAATTATACACTAAATTAATTA
>CANYBF010208091.1:0-26191 GCA_948192965.1 Dalechampia spathulata | reverse complement strand
TAAGATGATACATCATACATGATATACATGATGTTGTTATGATATACATGATCATATGATATACATGATGTTGATATGATATACATAATATTGTTATGATATACATGATCATATGATATACATGATGTTGATATGATATACGTAATATTGATACGATATACATGATGTTGAGATAATATACGTAATATTGATATGATATACATGATGTTGATATGATATACATGATGTTGATATGATATACATGACGATACACATGATCATATGTTATACATGATGTTGATACAATATACATGATAAGGTATTGATACATATGATATAGAATAAGATTATTATATTGATGTATGATTATTGTGATGTTGATGATATGTGTTATGCTAGCACTACTGAGTTATATACTCAGCGTTTGTCAATTGATAAATGTAGGAACTAGTAAGGCCGAAGAACAGGAACGTTAGTGAAGTTGGCAGCTGGTCTTGGTATAAGTATTGGTAAGACTTGGATTTTTATTTCAGACTTCTATTTCGGTAATTTTGTGCTACTTAATAAATTAGTACTTTGGCAGTACTTAAAATAATTGAAAATATTTATAATTATGATGGAATAATTTATGATGATCCTTAATATGTAAAATTATATGTGTGAATGGTGATAGTATTATAATAACTGAAATTAATTATGTATCGGTTATAGTTATCGAATCGTGATGCATGATTGATTGATGCATGTAATAAAAATGTACAGAAATCCCTTGTAGGATATTTATTGACTTTCTAGAAGAGAAAGTGAATAATCATTCTACGGGAGCATGTGACACAATGAAAAGACGTGACATACTTGCAATATGAAAGTGATTTTCATTATGTCAATATCAAGAATGTATGAAATGAATACTATATATAATTGATACTATTTGAGATGTATGCTATATAGAAGGGATGTGATATGAAATGAATGTTTTATGAAATGACTAACATATGAAAATCATGTTATATGAAATGGATGACGTATGAAATGGATGATATATGATATGATATCATGATGCTTGCATATGTTTATTTTAGTATCATGGCATAAAGCATACAAAACATGTCATGAAACATAAATTGACATATTCATATACATGACATGACATAGAGAAATAAGGAAGGAGGAAAATGAGCAAATGAAAAGGGTACTTGGGCATTATGAAATGAATTCCTACGAGAAATGAATGGAAAGGAAAATGATATGAATCAATGAAATGAATATAAAAAGGGTTCAAGTACGTTGAACCACAAAATGATATATGATGAAATGCAAGACCCAGTACCAAGCGCGCATCTGATATGAAATGGCTTAGTATGTAAATAGGGCAAATGAAATGAAATGTTACAAGAAAATAAGAGGGAGAATGCATAACATGAAAGTATTCTCATATACAAGCATTCTCATTCATACATTATGAAAGTACAGTGGATGAAATGATGAAAGCACTATAGGTGCACATATATGAATGATACCAAAACATGATGGTTTTTATATGGTATGATATTCAAAGAAAGAATGTTGAACATGGTTACATTTTCATAAATATGATATAAAATGATACGGAAAAATAATGGAAAGTGCATAGCAGATTTACATTCATAATAGATGTAACTTTACATTATTATATAATGATTACTATATGAAATGATTTGAGCTTATGCTCAGTGGTAAGAATGATTATGATGATAGAATGATGAATGCACCATAAACGTGCTTATATAAGTATTACATTGAATAATGAATTATGCTATGGTATGATGTATTATGTTATAAATGCATTCGTAAATAATTAGTATTATTGATAATCATAATGCGTCGGACATAATTATATAGTAGAAATTATGGAATACAGTTATAAGAGCTTATGCTGAATGTTGATAGAGAATATAACTAGTATTATTGATTATGTTATGATTCATTACTAAGAAGGAATATATGATAAAGTGAGAGATGGCATTTTTAAATACTTGTAGGATTTTATTATACCCTAAAATGTTATGAAATTAATGATATTGGTTATGGACATGTGGTTAAGCAGTTTAGATTATTATGAAATCTAGATGGAATGTTAATATATGATTTTAATATTTGAATGTTGATAACATGATGATATGATATATTAGAGAATTGAGTTATTGACGCACGGGTTATATTAAGTAACAATGATATACTGAAAGAATAAAAGTGTAATATACACAAGTGGGTAACTATTATAATTATACTTATGAACGCATCAAGGAAATGTTTATAGTAATGAAGTAATGATGGTTGTATATGTCACATCCACATGAGTGACGTGTCTGGTAGACGTATAGAGGTCTATATACGTATGTGTTTTTGATACGATGTTGTATTACGTATGATGTATTCTTGGATTTGATTGTGTGGATGTATGCATGCATGTATATATGTATTAATGGATATGTGTTATTACTTGTGATGCTGCCGCCTTATTGGGAAGCGTGACTTCTTAGTTGGATGAGGGACAATGATTTGATTGTGTTTAGGACTGTTTAAAGTGTTTTCAGCACGTATCGGGTGAGTAGGGCTGAGTGGAGCCTTTGTTACGGATTTATAGGTGGTGGTACGAGTGTACGAATACCCGTACGGGCGTACCAAGTTTGCTGGAGATGGTACGGGCACACCAAGA
This sequence comes from Dalechampia spathulata, assembly GCA_948192965.1. Classification (NCBI taxonomy): domain Eukaryota; kingdom Viridiplantae; phylum Streptophyta; class Magnoliopsida; order Malpighiales; family Euphorbiaceae; genus Dalechampia; species Dalechampia spathulata. Next base: position 23,514 of record CANYBF010208091.1, on the reverse strand, counting down.
GGTTGTACGGCCGTACTGTAACTCGCAGGAAAAATGGTTTGTCAGGAAGTTTGGGGTGGTACAGGGGTACCATATGGCGTACGACCGTACGGTTACTCGTATGAAAACAGGGCATTAGGACTTTAAGTTTGGTACGGGCATATGGAGTTTGGTACGACCATACACGACTTAAAACCCCATTTTAAACAGGATAAACTTAGACTTTTCTTAGACTTTTCTTATTCTCCTTTCTTTTAAACCCTTCCTAAACATCCCTAAACCCCAGGAGACAGTTTCTCTTCATGCTATTAAGCGTATAGAAGTTGGTTTAGCAAAGCTTGAAGTTTAGAGGATTGATTAGACGCTAGAAGTAGCTTGATACAGGTTTGTGTTAGCTTTGGTTTAGAGTCTTACTTGCTTCTTCTTATGCTTTTAGGCCATGTATGGCTAAGGAATTGATGTTTGGGGATTGAATTCACGTATTTGTGATGCGTTATTGATATGAGCTTGATGATTGCTTAGTGCGGTATGTTTATTATACTTCATTATATCATTGTATATAGGCATAAACATGACATAAGGGATTGTGAATGAAAGAAAAAGAGCAAAAGAAAAGAGGAAAAAGGCATGCTGGGTCATATATTACAGGATTCCATAATGGAATCGTATATTATATTGCCTTCTACGGGAGTTGAGTCTCGAGACATAGAGGAAAAAGGGGTTTAAAGACCCGGATAATAGTTGCCCTCCTTCAGGAGTTGAGTACCGGTACATACAGGGACCCAACATGGTAGGAAATTATGCACAATACAGTAAAAAGGGAAAGAATAGAAAAGAAAGAGGGAAAAATGGTGCAAGCATGACATTGCATTTATTTATTGGCCTATGTATGTAGCATGTATGATGATACACTGTGTTTGCATGTTAACTAGCACCACTGAGTTTTATACTCAGTGTTTATCAATTGATGGACGCAGGTTCTGAGCCTACAGTTGAGGGCCCTGAGTCGTGATTGCTCATGTCAGCAGGGAGCTGGATTCGGCTGCAATCCTATTCTCGAGGTGGTCCTGGACAGCCGGGCATGCTCCTTTTAGTTTAGATTTTTATTCTCTTGTAGCTTGTACATATTGTATTGGCAATAGTCATGTGTATTTTGGTGGTGATTGTATAAACCCATGTATATTAATGGATAAAATTCTATATAAGAGACTTGTTGATTCTATTGAATGTAGGTTGAGATGACCAGGGTTTTATATTGCTATGCTGCGACTTTTGCACCACCTGTACTTGAGTTGTCCCCATACGATGTCTAATTATGCATGTATATGTATCCCTTATAATGTATGCAGCGGTTTTCCGTATGGGAGGTCGTGGTGTATACTACGGGAGCATGTTACTCCAGGTATGGGCTGAGTGTGACAGTATAATTTTGATTGATGTAGTATACATGATATATGATTATAATGCTTAAAGGTAATTCAAGAGGAATTATGAATCCAAGGAAATTTGATGATATATATATCATGGAAATAAACTAGTCATAGTATTGATATAAAATGAACTATGATCTGAATATGTCAGAGAATCAAATAAATATTGATATAGAAAGGTGATGTTTAGAAGTAATATTTTTAATGATTATATGGTAATGCTAATAATATGATGTTGCGGTTTACGTGACCTGTTTCATATATAATACATGTATGATTATATTTCTATGTTATGTTTAAAAGCACCACTGAGTGAAATACCCAACGTTCGTCATTTGATGGATACAGGTAATCAGATGAATGACGAGCACGGATTTCCAAAGCATTAATTCAGCAGGAGTCACTCTAAAAACAAGGACTTGGAATAGATTAAAGTTTCTAATTAATTTTATTAAGAAATTTTAAGTAAGGTTTAAGGCATTAAATGCAAGTATATAAGTTGGGTTAATATTTCCATAAACTTAGAATGACGTACAAGTATTATAAGTAAAACAAAAAAAAATTTTTTATCCCTTATAGAGTAATCAATGGTTTCCATGTATCGGAGATCATTAATTAAAAAAAAAATTTGTATGCATCTCTTATAGAGTAATTAGTGATTCCCATGTATCGGAGATCATTAATTATTCTCCGGAAGTATGTCGCGCCTCAGAAAGGCATGACATTGAATCACTTTTTTTATTTATGCCTATTAAATTAACATGTGATCATTATATTAAATTTGATTAAAAATACATTCTTTAAATGTATTTTATAATTTAGTTATACTATAATATTATATATTAGTATTAATTATTTGATTTATTATTTATATTATTTTGTATATCATTTTTAATTTTTTTAATTCTAATAAAATATTATTATTATTATTTATACTATTTCAATTATATCGTAACACATGGTGTTAATTTTATTAAAATTCTATAGTAACATATAACTTTATTATTATATATATTATTTAAAATTATATTATAAGATATAATTTTAACTCTTATAAAATTATATTTTTATACATGTCACTTTTATAATAGAATTTTTATCTCTTTAAAATTTTATTATTTTATATACTATTTTAAATTATATTTTAAAATTAACAAACCATGAAATTTTAATTCATGTAGTCATATATTCAAACTTAATTAATTAATAAGTCTAAAATTTTAATTAAAATATTTTATATGATTGATTTTTTATTATTTAGTTATATTAATTCAAAGATTTTAAAGAAAATTTAAAATAAATTCTAAAATATAATTTTAATATTATTATTTTTGGATAAAAAATAAAGTTTTATCAACTAAAATTAATAAATTAATATACATATTAGTTACTAAATTAATTAGAATATATACTACATTTTATCTCAATCAAGATTCTGAGAAATATATGCTTCATAAATTTACTTTCTATAACTTTTATAATGTTAATTTGAAAAGCTAAATCAAATATTCACAATGCAAAATATTTTTATAACTTTAATGAAGATTTTACATTTAAAATAATTGTAAACAATATTTTTCTTCATATAAATTTATTATATAAAATAGTTATTATAAATTAAAATTATTACTATTATATTATTTAAAAAATAAAATTAATTTAAATAAATTTATATTTTAAGGTAATTAACAAATAAAAAAATATAAAGATATGACTAAATATACACCTAATATACAATTAATGTATCCGGTATATAGTAAACAACAAAGTAGAATTTAACATTCTCTTACAGTACATACATTTTATTGCATAGTTTTGATGAATTCAGCCGACAGGCCTTGTGAAGTTTAATACACTACAATAGATCCTCGTTGTCTTCTTAATTACTTCTTCATCAAGAAAAGAAGATTTCTATCTGACAAGTTTCAACTGTACTCAATATTTGCTCCCTTGAAGATGGATTCTAGCACTACTTGACATTTCTTTCTCTCTCTTTAAGAACTTGAAGAACATGCTGTGCAGTGCAATAGGCAATGGCTTGAATTGTAACCATAGGATTCACACCTAAAGCAGTTGGAAATACACTTGAATCTGCGATAAACAATCCTTCTACCTCCCATGTCTCCCCCTTCTGGTTCACTACCGATTCGATCGGATTCACCCCCATCCTGCAGCTTCCCATTTGATGCGCAGAGCATATCTGCGTCGACAAATCTCTCATTGATCGGGCGCTCTCCTCTTTCACAAACTTCTCAAACTCATCATTGTTTGCATTTTTAACATTCAATTTTCTTCCTTTGCAATGATGTGTTCCAATTTCTTCGGCTCCTGCTGCTGCTAGTATTCTTAGCATCTTCTCTACTCCATTCTGCAGATTTTTTTCATCAGATACTCCCACCTGATAGCTTATTGAGTTGGGTGAATTCACTTTTCCTGATTCTTGGTCCCTTGCCAATGCAAATATGTGGGCTGTCCTTGGAAACCTGAGCATTTGCATTTTCATGTCAGCTCCAGAAAGCCAGGGCATCAGGCTTGAAAACATACCAGGGTGCAATGACGGAGTCTGGATGATTGCACCGTATCCAGATTTGTGGAAATTCCCCACTACTGTGGACATTGCTGTCATTATTCCTCCTTCATAGCTCTTCTTCTGGTCTTCCTCTGGAAAGTATCCCCATGCCATGGTTACAGGATGCAGGTGTAGATTTTTGCCTATGTTAGGATTCTTCAATCCACTTCTTTTCAACAATGGAGGACTGCTAAGAGCACCACAACTAACAATCGTCACCTTTGATTCAACAACAAACAAGTTTCTTCTCCCTTTGTATTCAAATCCGAAAACAACCCCAGTTGCTGATTTCCGATTGCTTGCACTTCTTCGCTTATGCGTCACGTTGATTGCCTCGCAGCCTGGAAGAATCACCCCGTTACCTGAATTCACCAAGTCCAGCAGCCATGTCTCGGACGTGCCTTTCTTCCTTCCATCCTTGCAGCCAAAGCAGCACCATCCACAGTAATGATCGGGTGACGAATTTCGTGGTATGGTGTTTACAGGATAGCCTATTGCTTCACACCCTTTTCTTAAAATCGCATTATTGAATCCTTCTTGTTGAATATCAGATTGAACTCCCATTTTCTCGCACACTACATCCAATGCTTCCCTGTATAATTTACTGTCAAATAGCTCAAGATCGAACCGATTACTCCATTCACTGATCACATGTTGTGGGGTTCTGATGGAAGCTGACCAGTTGACTGTAGAGCCTCCACCAACTGTAGAGCCAGCCAATAACACAATCCCCATATCATCGGTCCCCATTAGACCACCAGATAAGTACATCTGATCCATCGCAGGCCCTTCAAGAAGTGAAAGATTATTTCTAGCATAATAGTTCCCCTTTTCAAGGACGAGAACTTTATAACCAGCCTTTGCAAGTACACCAGCAACCACGCCACCACCAGAACCCGAACCAACAACTACAGCATCGCATCGAATAACCAGAGGGTTTCCTTTATGATTGATCTTACGGTGATTAGTCGGGGTAGAGAATCCGAATCGATGGAGAGATTTCGCGAATATGTCTCGTGGAAGATTAACGTCAATGAGTCCTCTGTGGAGAGGACCAAAGAGATTTGCTTCATAATCTTTTTCATCATCATCTTCTTTTTCTAATATCTTGGGCTTGAAACTTGTATCTAGGGGTAGTTCCAGAGCATTGCATTTGTCTGCCTTGAACTGCGGATCAGTTCCTGGATATCCGATTGCTTTCCATGCAAGATTTTCATCTTTTTCATCAACCTGCAAATGGATTTGCAATGCAAAACGAAGCATGATATACACATAACTATGTTTTTAAAATTCAAATTCAAAATCTCTAGTAAACTAAAATAATTTTTTATACGTATAAACCTGGGAGAAGAAGACAATCAGGGTGAGGAGTTTGATGGTTTTAAAAAGCATCCTGAGATGAAGGAAGAAGCTGAGAGACCAAGAAATCAAAATCTTTTCCCTTTGACGCAATGAGAGTTGGGAGAAAGTATGGAAAAAAGGGAAATGAGATGAAATGCATGGAAACCCACAAAGGATCAAAGTTCCAATCCTCGTCGATAGCATCCACAATACCAATCTTATCAACCACATTCTTGGGTGCTTCAATCTCTCACTTATCAACCCTCCTAGCTGAAAAAAAGAACACCCAGAAAGCAAAATATATCATTTATTAATCCTCTATTTTTCAAAAATTATTTACATTCCGTTCTTTTTCATATATGGATCAATATAATAAAAACTTATTAGAAATCAAAAATTAATTTTTATGTATTTTATATTAATTGATTTGAAAAAATATGAAATAGATTTAATCAAAATTTAATTATAACAAAATTCTTACGTAAATCTAATTTATTATTTAAGATTATAAATTTATCAATAATATAATAATATATATCAATTAATTATCATTAATTATTAATTTTTATTAAATTAATTAATAATAATTAAATATATATATATATAATATTTAATATAAACTGAAAATATCATAATAAATGTAATGAAAGTATCAAAAATATTTCCAATATAAGTAAAACGTTTATAGTGCATTAAATAAAATTGTCTGCCTTGTCTAGTTTTCTGGTGTTTAAGATAATAAATGATGTAGAAATTTTGATAAAAGTCATGTTCATGTAACATGAAAATCTCAACAACTAATAATATAAAATTTCAAAAGCACTACTTATTTATGAAGCAAGAGAAAAAAATATTTTATTTTGTATTTAAAATATGATTTGTTTATATTTTTTATGAAAAAATATATATTCAGAATTTTAAATAATGCCATTTTATTGATTTATCTAATGAAATTACATCTAGAAAATCCTTTTCCAAGTCTTAAATATGTTAAAAATTGATAACATAAGATTTCAAATATGTTGTAATTTAGTAAAATTGGAGATTAATATGAAATTTTGAAAAATGTTAAAATGACAAAACAATTCAAAATTGGTATTTTTTTTTGAAAAATTATAAAAATAATAAACTTTTAAAAAAATATTTATAAAATTAACAATTTTTAAAAGTTAATAAGTTTAATTCAACTTGTAAAAATATTTACTTTATATTTATTATAAATTTATAGTAAAAATTATTATTTTTGCACCAAATACTATTATTTTATAAAATTTTAAAAATAATATAATATAATTATAAAATATAAAGTAAAATTTATCATTATTTAAGATTTCTTAAATAAGAAATCTTATCCAAGAAGAAATATTTATTGAATAATAAATTAAAAAAAGCTTTCCTTAAAGAAAAATAAATGCATGGACTTGTCTTCACTTTTCTTGACAAGATATGGTAATTATCTTGTTGTTACATTTGTGAAATATATTTTAATTTGTGACAATACTTAGATTTAATTCATTAAATTAATGAAATATACTAACTACTATAATTTATGTGAAAGTATAGATAATTTTTGTTGAAATTTCAAAATAACAAATTAAATTCTATACTAAATCTAAAACTATTACCTTAATAAGTTATTTGTGGAGAAAAAAGTAAAGGATAAAAGGGATCATTAGGATAACTAGGTGTAAATGAATCAAATCGGGTCAAATTTTACTTTATTCAACCTTGTTCATTTATAACCAAGTTGGACATGAAGTGAAATTTTCATAATTTTTAATATATTACAAGTTTAATCGAACTTAATAAATATATATTATAATATAAATTTTTTATTTTTTTATTTAAAAAATAAAAAATTTGTTAATAAAAGTATTATATTTCATAAATATTTATAATTTGAGATCAATAATTAAGTTAAAAAATATTTTTATATGATTATAAATTTATAGATTATATATTTAAAATTAAAATTTTCTATATAAATTAACAAGTTAGCACAAAATTTTTTTATCAAATCAGTTTATAACTTTAAAAAATCAAGTATTATCTAAGCTTTAACTTAATTCATTTATTAAATGAACTTGAAAAAAATTTTATTAAATTAAAATTCAAATAACTTATAAACAGCTTGACTTATTTGTACCAAGAATAATTATTATTTTGATAAAAAAAATGTCTTAAGAGTTAGAAGATTGTTTAAGCTTTTGAAAAATCAAAGATTAATATTTAATAATACTCTTGTAGGTAAAAACAACTTGGCCAATAAAACTGTGATGCATGCATGATCATCAATATATATTTATATATATGTATGTATGTGTTTATATGTATATATATAAATTAATGAATTTGATTTTTTATGTAATAATCAATCATGCAAATTATGCTTCATTTTAAGTAGTTTTCAATGACTTCACAGTTGGTGAAGCAATGACTTTTGCATTTACGTGTGTGTGTGTTTGTATATTATATACGTATATATGTATATATGTATCTCCTATTGCGTGGTTGTGTGTGGTGAGGATCAGCGTGAATTAATGTGCACACGCATGCAGGACATGGAAAGTCACACGAAGTGGAACATGAGAAGATTAAATTAATTCAGAAACAAAAGGAGATGATGATGATGATGAAAAAAAGAAGAAGAAAAAGAGTTTATGTGAATTCTACACGTTGAGGTGTTCCGGCCATGGAAGCTGAAGACCGGAAAAACAAGGCCGTGGAGTCATCGAAATCGGTGGTGGTGGTGGTGGTGGTAAGTAGCGATGGCAAGAAAGTGTCGCAGAGAGCAGACAGAGAATCCATTTGTCTGGAAGAAAGTGAATTCATATACAAATGGGTATGATTTTGATAAAAGAATTTTGATGAAGGAGAAGAAGGTGAAGAAGATGATTTCTCTTCTGCTTGTATTTTAGCAGTTCCATTTTCGGCCATTTCTTTATTCTCTAAATGCTTCTGTGTAAGCTTTGGCTATGGAGAATTAACAACCATTTCATAGACATAAGACTACGCTGGAGGGTTATATATATATATAGTGATAATATATTATGATATATTTTTTAAAAAGAGTATTAATAATTAAATGAACCAACACACGTGGAAGACATGAGAACAAAATTTGTTAAGACCCAGAAATTGCGTACTCCATGCACAATATATTTTAGATAATGTGAAGTATTTTAATTTCACATATTTAATTTAATTATTAAAAAACATTAAAATGTAACAAAAATCAATTATTACAATGGTAAAAATTATATTATTTTATATTAAAGCGTAATTTGGCCTTTCAAAACTCTCACAATAAATGTAACACACAACGGTACCTCTTTAATGTACCAGCTGCCAACAATCAATTATCGCTTTCTTTAGTTTCATAATCTTAATATTTAATTACAAAATTAGTAAAATTGAATCATTCATGAATGGTATTAAATATATAGGACGTGGGGCAATTAGACATTCTACTTGGAAACATGCACACAGCACAATATATTATGTGTATTATGCATCAAATTAATTAATTAGTTAATTAATTAATATACAGACGCTTTTTTTTCATTCTGATTAGATATTTCAACTATTCATTAATTGCGTCTGAATCAAATCGTAATGGTTTCCTTTCCCATCACAACTTTAATTCAAAATTTTTAATTAAAAAATAAGATCAATTTTTAAAATTAATGGCTTTATTTTTATGTTTTAAACATAAAGGTAATATATATATATATATATATATATATATATATATATATATAATAGTTGATCACTTTCTTATAATAGGACAAGTTGATTAATATAATTATAATTTTATATGAATTTGATATAAATATGATTAAAATGTCAGTCATATAACTCTATTGAAAATTTAATCATAAGTCATGCATATAAATATTATAATGTACGAGATAAAAATATATAATTGGATAACAAAATTACTTATAAGATAATTATATTACAAGATTTGACATAAAAATAATGATATCAACTATTTAAAAATTTAAACCATTGGCCAAGGGAGTATTATTAGAATGATTGGATTTTAATTATAAATATTATTTTTTTAAAAATTTATCTAATAAGTTTAAAATATTTTGAAAATATCAGCAAGCAAGTCAAAAGAAAGTACATGAGTAATTTAAGATATTGAAGTTTCAGCATTGACTTTAAAAGTTAAGATAAGTAGGTCCAAAATTACTTTAAAAATTTAAGTCCAAGTGATAACTATCATAAAAGATATATATATATATATATATAAAGTTCCTCAAAATATTTTTAAAATCATTTAATTTGAAAAAAAAATAAATATTTCATAAATTTACAAAATTTTATCATTTAATTATAATAAAAATTAAATATTATATAAAATATTAAAATTTCTCATAAAGGAATATGAATTATTTAATTTTATTATAAGAATTATCAATCAAATAAAAAATTAAAATTTTATTGATTTTAAAAATTATGAATATCAATTTATAAATTTTATTATGTAGAGTTTTTAAAAAGTTGAGTAATTTTGTTTAAATCAGATCAATTTTGATATTTTTTATTTTTTATTTTTATTTATTTATGTTTGTTTGATTCTAATCGAGATGAGATTAAACTAAATTAAATCAATAATTTTAATTCAGCATTAAAAAAAACTAAATGGAACTGATAAACTAAAATTAAAAGAGCTAGGAAAAAAGGATATGATTGAATTTAATTGAGAATAGCTTATTAATTATAAGGTTTAATCAAACATTAGTTGTATCGATTGAATGGACATTTCTGATGCTGTTTAAATTCAGTTGGCAATTTTTGCTATGAATTCATCATATATATATATATATATATTCCGTAACAGAGCGAGCAAATAAATACTAGAATTAATTTCCAATGATATTCTATGAATTTATTAGTAATTAATTCAGTTGGTTTCTCTTGCAAATAAACGTCGGTGGCTAAGACCTCTTCGAGGGTGACATGCCTCCTGAATTGGCTTGCCTATGAGGCCCGATGGGTGAGGGATGATCATTCATTTTAGAGATTCCTTTTATCGTCTCTATTTGTTCAAATTCATGAATTATTGGATTTTTATAAAGTATTATATTTAAATTAAATTGAATAAATTGAAAATTAAAATTAAATTAAAATTAGTGAAAATTGAATAAAATTAAATTTTAAAATCAAATTAAAATTGAAATTGCATAATTGATATAAAATGAAATTATTTTAAATATTTATTATTTTATAATTTAATTTTTCTATTTTTAATATTTATAACAAACTAAAAATCAAAAAATTTCAATATTATAATTAAATTAAAAATTAAAAATTAAAAATTAATCTAAATTAAATATTATCAATTGGATGAATTTTATGAAACATTTTTCCTAGTTCTTAGACTACATTTATATTAGAAAGGAATAATCACTTTATAAAATGCATCCTTTTCACATGATTTGGTAAATCATGACGTAAGGATTTTAAAAAAAGAATAATTATTTTAGTAAACGTACTAATCATAATTAGTTGCTTAATCAAATATTATAGTAATATACAAGTGGTTAATATTATTCTAAATAAATTGTATTTTGTTGACTAATTAACTATATTTATATTTGAAGAAATAGTTACACAGAGACTGTTAATGGTGGACGATGTAAGTAAGGAAGAACGAGTGGATGAACGAGTGGATGAAAGAGATGAAAAGGAAATGTCGTGGGTGGTTAACGAAGGAACGAAGGAAAAGAAAGGTAACCCTAGAGAGGCGGCAGAAGCAAATGAAAGGTTAAAACCCTAAGTGAGAATGTAAAGGGTTGCTATATAATACGAGGTCGTTTTATGTATTAAGGCATACGGTGCCGTTTTGTATCACTCAGAACAGGACCTCAGAAGGCCTACTCGGGTAGCAAAGAGTAGATCCTAAGTCTTCTTTTATTTTGCATACATACTGTATAAATACATGTACTTACATTTCAGTAAGATATGAATTACATTTTCAGAAAACCATTTTTCATAAAAACACATCAAAAACACAAAATAAATACAGAGAGTGAGAGCAAAATAAATACTCTGAAGTTTAGAAAATTTTTTCTAAAGGGTTGGAGAGAGAAAATAGTGAGGTTATTATTTTTAGGTCGGGAAACACCTTCTGAGCCACTATTTTATTTTATCCTTTATGTACCTACTATTTGTAATAATGGAAGAATTATTGTGAGTTTTTGTTCATGGACGTAGCCCAAAATTAAGGGTGAATCACATTAAATTTTCTGTGTCCATTTTGCTCAATTTTGCATTTCTTTTCAAAAAATACATCATTCGTGCCCAACAGTTATATATATATATACACATACATTAATCGTCATGAATAAGAATATATTAATAGATGAATGTATGTTTAAAATTGTATTATAAAATGATGGATGGTTTCTAATACGAATGAACTCCCTACAGGGTAACCCTGATACATGAAGTGTAGGCTGTCAAAAATGGTGTTAGCATTTTGAGATATGGAAGAAAAGCTGGAGCTGGAGTATAAGTTTGATTTCAGTGGGTATGGAGATGCAATTGAGATCCATTCCTCCTCTTTACTATCTCTGTTCTTATATTTTATATTTATATTACCCCACTTAATTCATTCTTTTCAATGAAGAAAAAATACGCAAAAAATGATGCAATCTAAGGTTGCAAAATAGATTGCACACTTCTTCAATATTCAAATATTAAATAAATGGAAAATATTATTTACTATACTCCATAAATCATTATTTAATCATTTCATATTTTATAATTTGTATTTTAATGTCATATAATACTTGAAATAAATTTATTATACTACTTAGAATTAGTGAATAATGATATTATATTCAGATTTTGTTTTATTTTTATTCAATGATCATGATTATTAATAAAAATATTATATCAAATTCATAATAAATTAAAAAATACTGCGAATGCCAATCTTAAGCCTTGAGCATTATAAATGGAGGTGTTGTTGAAGTAACAGATATCGTTTAGGTGAAATTATCATTAACAAGAATTAATTGCAGTATGATAACCATAACGGTGCGCCAGAGCTTGAAGTTGAAGATGCTTTGCAAGTTAAGAGTTCCTGGGGCCTGGAAACTGATTCATGGTTGTACTGCTTCCGAGCAGACAACCAGTTTCGGGTGACCAGTTCATGCATGGTTTTACGTTGCCTCTCTTCTATACTTATAAATTATAGATCAGTCAATTACATTCAATGTGTACCAATTTTTATCAAAATGGAAGATATGCATCCAACCATATCATATTAGCAAGCTAAGCTAAGCTTACCTAGTCCATCAAAAGTTGAAATAAAACTTCAAATTAAACTAATATTATGGAGAAGTTAATTACTACCACATTATCATTGTACTGTTGCGACTTACAACCAACATCTAGTAAGCAGCAGATGCCCTATTTCCATTCTTCCTGTCATTTTTACACTGGAAAGCAAGAAGAAAAAGGCATTCTGATCGATCCGTTTTAAGCAAGTAATGTCAATGACATTAGCCGTGCTCAATAAGGTACCGCTCGGCGATAGTGGCATGAACAGCAGCCCCAATAGGCAGGACATCCTCATCTATCATGAAGTAAGGGGAGTGGCCTGTGTGAGTTGAGCCTAATGTCTCGTTCCTTATGCCTATGTAGTAGAATGCAGCAGGGACGAGTTGCGAGTAGAATGAGAAGTCCTCAGCGCCCATCATTGGTGGCACCACTCTGAAATTTGTTGGACCTAATAAATCGATGGCTACTTTCTTCACATGTTCGTACATCTTATCATCGTTCACAGTAGGTGGATAGATTTTGTACTCCTGCTCGAAAAAATCGACAGTTGCCGAGCATCTGAAAACGCTTGCCTGTTCTACAATCACCTTATTTATTCTGCTAAGAAGTTGATAGAAACTAGTATTGGAAAAAGCCCTGAAGGTACCGCCAATCACAACGGTGCCTGGAAGCATGTCAAGGTTATTGCCTCCATCAACCGTTGTAACGGATACTACCTGCGAAGTGAAAATGGCAATTTTACTATCACAAGTTACCAGAACTACTGGAATGGAGAAAGGTAATTTAGCGGATACGAACCTGCGAGTCGAGGGGATTTGATTCACGAGATACAATGCCCTGCAAGCTGATTACAGCAGCAGAAGCGGCGAAAATGGGATCGGCTGATTGTTGAAGATTGCCAGGGCGGGATTCTTTGGCACTAATTACAGCTCTAAAGAAGCCGCAACCGGCCAGAAGAGGACCGGGCCTGGAACCAATGATTCCAGTAGGATGCTCATGCGAGACATGAACCGCAAATATAGACTCCACATCTTCAAGAGCACCATCTCCTATCATCCGTTTCCCTCCATTCCCAGCTTCCTCTGCGGGCTGAAATAGCAGTATTACCGTTCCCTGTCATGGTAACAAAAATTGCAGATGGGATCAGCTAGAAAATTCCTACCCGTGAATTTATTAACACAAAAAAATTCAATAAATCATTAATGTTGCAACGTTACAGGAAAATTAAAAAAGATGAAGACTTGCAAATCACTTCTTGTTAGTAGTTTTCAGTAATCAAATTTCCAAGAATTCATATAGAAGTTTAAATGCAAGTTATTGGAAGAATTCCATGATACTTTCAGAACTCGTAACATTGAAAGAGAGATTGCACTTGAACACAAAGGATAGTAGACAGGAACAGGCTGCTGCATGCTGGGTATACCAATAATCCATTTCATCATAAATAAATAGCAACCGAGCAGGTTCCGACCTGTAAAACCTTGTGCAGCTGCATCAGTGTGATGGATAAGTACACATATCTCGAGCGACAGCTGTAATGTCCTTTTTATTTAATACCCTATTTTCAGCCACATGCGCTATTTCATGTGAGACAAATTTGATTGACTTTTTCAGGGAGGGAAAGATGGTCTTCTATTTTCAGGGATTTAATCTTAACTGGTTGAAAATTATAGATGCAATGACAATTATTTATTTATTTATTTTATCAGACAGCAATCGATTATGTATCTTAAAGCAAACAAGATTCTCGGCAGACCCATTTTGTATTTAAATAAATAATAATTAAGATGCTTATAGCTTGGACTGCCTATCGCAACACAAGACGTCTATAAAGGTTATACATTTGAATGATATTACGTATAATAGCAAAGCAATAACTGAAAAACTATTTTTTTCAGTGAATTAGAATATCAGGAGACAATATAGAAAAAAAAAAAAAGCATACCTGTTTTATGTGTTATAAATTTAATAGATGGTCAGAATGTCGGAAAGGAAAGAATAGAAAAGGAAAATAAGGCATTGTCTTCCTTTCTTCTTCCTTCCAGAGGAAAATCAAGTACCATTTAAATCAAAATCATCATTTTAATTTTAACGTTCTAAATTTTGATGATTGCTAAGAGATGGAATATAAATTATAATAAATTTTCTTTCTTTTATTATTTATGTTTTCCATTTTTTTTTTAAAAAAAATAAGTTTCTCCTTCATTAATTTCTTTTCTTGGTTTCCAAAGGTGATTCTCTCACCGCAAGGCCCCATACACCGACCCGATAGGATTGTGAAGGAGGTAAATCACGGTACCCAGCGGTCTCCTAGATGGGATCCGTGATCTTGATGCCCACAAGGAGCCCACCCAGAGGGTGTAACTCCTACACTACAGTTGCCAAGACTCGAACCGTAGACTTCTTGATTTCCAACACCCACCCGAATATCAACTGGGCTACACCCGAGTACCAACCGTGGACATTAATTTCTTTTCCTAACATTTTACAGCGGTCCATGATGTCCCCTGCCCTCAATCACCCACATGCTTCTTCTATGAACGCTGTCCACTCAGAATCCACCTTTTTGATATTTTTCCATTTCTCTCAAGATTTTATTCTTATTATTAAAATCTTTTTATATTTCCATCTGATATATCATATTAAAAAAAATTTTATTTATTTTAATTTAAATAATTATAATTTACTTAAGCTAATGTGTTATATTCCTGATTAATATGTGAAGATAAATTGATGTACGAAGTTGAGAGGGGTAATATGGAAGAAACCTTCAAAAGATGTTCACGGCTTTTCAAGATCTTGGCGGCACCGATCAGCATTGCAACATGTGCATCATGGCCACAAGCATGCATTTTGCCCACAACTTTACTTCTATGCTCCCACTCTACTGCTTCCTGAAACGTATGAACCACAGTGTTGGTTAAAATTTCTGGCACATGGTTAAACAAACTGCTTTATCTTCAACTAAAAACGGATAATGATTTCCTAATTTTGTGAGGTGTTAAAAAAAAATAAATAAGAATATGATGTCAGAGGATCTGATCTAATGTTCTTTTAAATTTTGTTAGATTTTGACTTTTCGAGATGTCAACATTCTTATAATTTATCACATGTCATACATATCTTAATATGAAATGATAAAATTAGATATTTTTATGGTATAATTAAAATAATATTTTTTAGAATCAGTTGCAAGAATTTATGAATGCTTAAGATTGAAGCATTAATTTTACTTTATATATATATATATATATATATATATATATATATATATATATATTGACAAAAAGAGATGGTTTGTTGAATACAATTAAAAAAAAAGAAGGAATTTTTTCCCAAACAAATGGTCTAATATGTAACCATATATCCAATTCTTTTGCTTTTTTAGTAATTTCGAAATTTATTAAAAATAATAAAAAAGGTACGAAAAATCAAACCCTAAGAAGAAGGAAGAACTTGGGCAGTTTTTGAAGCATTTGAATGCCATCCTGATCCATACATATCTGCGCACGCACATGACATGCACATGCCTACTGTTCAGCCCCGAAAATAGAAAGCAAGCATAAGGGAAAGGCAAGAACCTGAATAGGCAGAGCGTCCATGTCAGCTCGGATAGCCACAAACGGAGGCCCACCAGTACCGATCCAGGCCCGAATACCCGTTTTAGCTAGAGGATACTTGTAACTGATATCCATCTTGTCCAACTCGTTTCTAACCAACTCACTCGTCTTGACCTCTTCGAAAGCCAGCTCAGGGTTTTCATGAATCTTCCTTCTGACATTTTTCAACCAAGTAACAGTCTCCGGCCGCCGCGCCAGGCTTAATACGGCTTCTGAACAAGCCGTGCTCCACACATCACAGGAAGTTGAAGGCTTCGCCGGCGGAGACGATGAGTTTTGCTTCCTTTTAGTTAACGACTCCGGATTTAAACTTGTTATGGAGTCTAAAAAAGAACAATGATCATTATGGTTATTATTACTATTATCACCAAAATCCGAAGAACAAGAAGAAGGAGTAATTAATGAAAGGATGTTATTAGAAAGAATTATAATCATAAAGATTAAGAGTGATAAGTCTGTATTGGAATTCATGTTTTTAGAGAGAGAAAGGGGGAGAGAGATGAGTGAAGAACATGGAGAAGAAAAATGAAAATTGAAAAATAAAAAAAAAGAAAAAGAAAGGGAGGGGGAAATAATGAGTAATGAGGGAGAGAGGGAATTAAAGCACGTGGGGATAACTAAGAGAGAGGAAATAGTGAACGTGGGGGAATATGAAGTGAAAGCTTGCTCAGACGGGACATTATTTTTATTTAAGATTCAGATGCGATGTGTTTTTAAATACAATTATTTTATTCTAGTCTTTTTATTATTATTATTATTATTATTAGCATGTTTGGAAATCTGTCCAACTCAGCATCAAATGCAGGAGCCTGGGTTCGGACCGAATTTACTGGATATTTTATATATTAATTGCGTTATATAATTTTTTTTAAAAAAATAAATTTCCTGACTAAACATGAAATTATAATTTTAATCCACCAAGCATTAGGGATTTCAACCCTAGAAATATTTAATGCCTTTTCTAATTTTTTAATTTGAGGAATTATGTACATATGAAAAGGATTTTCAAAATATTTTGGACTTTTAGTATTATTTATTATCATATTTGCAATTTTAAATTTATTAGGAAAAATAAATATGCTTTCATTATTCAAAATTTATTATAATATTGAAAGAAAAAGTTAGTATAGAAAATATTAAAATTAAATTCAAAGAAAGATTATTAGAATAAAATATAGTTTGATTTTAATTAATCAGAAATTAATTGTTTAGTTGGTTGATCAGAATCTGAAACGTAGTTGTTCTTATTTCCATAGACTTATTTTTTAAAAAAATATATGATTTTTTCATATATATATATATATATATATAATTACTATCAATCATTTATAGGGGAATAATTTATTTTAAATATATATACATATATATTTCTATTTTTCAGTGGTACCACTTTCTCATGCTCCTCGTATATTTAAGTTTTGTTGCCAATCAGAAAAATTGATTATCGCTGCATAATTTTTTATGCTAACACCCTAAATTCATTCAACTCCATGTTCCCTACTTCACTTCCAACCCATACTTTAAAATTCATAATAATTATTTTTAAGTATTTTTGAAAATTGTATTATTTTTACAATTTCTAAGAATATATATCTTAAATATGTTTGAAAATTCTCATGATGTATATATGCAGATATAAAGATGAATAGATAAACGAACTAGACTCCGTCAAGAGAAAAAGGGCATTGAAGGGGACGTGTCAAATGGAAACTCCGAGGGACCAACCATTTCCATTGCAGCCGTTTCGGATGGGTCGGACTTGGATCCAACTCTCTCTCCTCTCTAGACGGGGACTCAGGTCTTAGTACCCACAAGGAGTCCACCCAGAGGGCGTTACTCCCACACTGCGGCTACCAAGACTCGAACCGTGACTTCTTGATACCAACACCACGTCCGAGTACCAACTGGACTACACCCATGTGGGTACTCCATTTGCACGCTTAGCTGCCGAGTATGCTTGCTTATTTTCAATTTAATTTTTTAATTAAATATTATATTAAAAAATTTAAAAATCATCAATCCAGATATTTTTTTAAATTATATTATATATATAAATTTCTAGATTAAATTTAAATAAATGTTTTTCAACCTAATACTAAGCATACTAACATATTCAGTTTTTTCTTATTTACTATTTTTTTCTTTATTTTATATTAAACATAACTTTTAAATCTATAGTACATAAAATCGGTCAAATAAAAAATTTTAAGAGTTGATCTTCAATTAAAATGAAGAAAGCTTCCAATATCAGGAAGAGTTTGATAATATTATACCTCTATTACTTTGAAGTGATTGAATTCTAATTAAACTGTATCAAGATAATTATCAATTTATTTATTTATTTATTATTTTAATAATATTTATCTAATTACTAAAATAATTAAATTTTAGATAATAAACTAAATAATTTGATTGGTCTAAAATCTATTTATCTTATTAGATTAAAATAATTATTTAATCTAATTATTTTATAGATCAAAAATATTTATTTAATTGATATATAAATTATATTTCATTTATTAGATTAAAATAATTATTTAATCTAATTGATTTCATAGATTAAAATATATTTTAATTGATCTAGAAATTATACTGTGTATTTTTTTATGTATTGTACAATCCAAATCCTATGTATATATACATGCGGAAAAGAAACATAAAGAATACACATGTAGCATGCTAGAGTAACCTGTAACATTTCATTAAAACGTTGTCGTTTCACCCACTTGATTAAACATTGTCGTTTGAGCCTTTTCTATACGATGTCATTTTGTTATTCTTGAAAATATCATATGCCTTGATTGTAACACTTCCTTGCTCTTATTAAAACGTGTTTCTGATGGTTTCCCTTCCCCATACTTCATTATGTTAATCTCATATCTTCATTCTCTCTATCTTTTATCTTCTTCCTCAAACCACCATCCATTTCTCCTTTTGTTTTGCTTTCTATCTTAAAGTTTCTTTCTTGTAAATCAATGCCTTATAACTTTGTTTCTTCACTCCCCCTACAAGATGGAACCGGATGAGTAAAGTTGGGTTTCATCTTGCTGAGTAATATGTTAAACTGCTTTACCACCAATAACTTGGTAAATAGATCAGCCACCTGAGCATCGGAACTGATGTGAACGACTTTGATTAAGCCAGCTTTTGAGCTATCACAAACAACATGGCAGTCGATCTCTACATTTTTTGTTCTTTCATGGAAAACAAGATTTTCTGCGATGTGAATCAATGCCTTATTATCACAATGAAGAGGAATGGGTAGATCAACTGAGATTTGAAAATCCTTCAACAGATAAGTAATCCACATTAACTCATATACGGTTTTGGCCATGCTTTTATACTCTACTTCAACTGATGAATAACTAACCGTATTATGTTTCTTAGTTTTCTAGGAGATAAGCGATCCATTGAGCAAGATAGAATATCCTATAAAATATCGTCTCGTGACCTTGCAAGTTGCCCAATCTACGTCGCAAAAACCAATGATCTTAGTAGAATGTCCTGCTGGGAAAAAAACTTCATTGTTGGGATCTCCCTTCAAGTATCTAATGACATGTAGTGCAACCATTAAATGATCTCGACATAGTGCTGCCATGTATTGGCTGAGTTATTTCATGGCATGGGTTATGTTTGGTCTAGTGAGACCTAGATACAACAATTTACCCATTAATCTCTGATATTTCTTGGGTGCTTCTAACAGTGCACTAGAATCATTAGTAAGTTTATGTTCTTGAGGTAAGGGGAATTTTAGGCTTTTTGCATCCTTTAATCATGTCTTTTCTGTCAAGTCTTGTATATACTTTTGCTAACTGATGTATATGCCTAATGCAGATCTAGATATTTCTAGACCCAAGAAGTATCGTATAAATCCAAGATCTTTGATGGTGAAGTCTTGATGTAATTATTGGCAACAAAGGATTAGTAATCAAGATGTCATCAGCATAGATAATTAAGGATAGGAAGGTGTCTCCTGAGCCTCTAGTAAACAAGCAAGTGTCATTTTATGATTGTTGCAAGCTATATTCCTTTAATTTTACAGTAAATTATTTGTTCCACATGTGCCCAGCTTGCTTTATCCCCTATAAACTTTTATACAACTGACATACTTTCCCTTTTATTGCTCATAGGTAAACCTCTGGTGGTAGCGTGCAGATCTCTTCATTAATATGCTCATGTAAATAGGTGTTATTGATGTCGAGTTGATGGATATGCCACTGTTGAGAGGCTATCAATGCCAGGAAAATTCAAACTGTTACCAGTTTAATGACAAGTGAGAACACTTCATGGTAATTAATGACAGGTATTTGCCGATATCCCTTTGCAACCAGATATTCTTGATTTGGTATATCCATTTTGATTCTATGAGTCTTTTATTTGTCTGCAAATTGATTAATTTCCATGTCTCATTTGCTTCCAGTGCCTGTAATTCATCCTACATAACTTGCATCCAATGTATATTTTTAATAGTCTTTGCATATGTAATTGGTTCATAAGTATCCTATACTAGTGCAACATTAGTAAGATATTTAGGTGTAAAGTTGGGTGCTAGTATGAAAGGGAAATGATATGTGTTAGCGACAAAGTCCTCTAACCAAGAAGGCTTATGTTTGTCCCTGATACTTCTATGTAGGGGTTCTATTTCATTTTCATTAGTAATTGTTGTAGCATCATCTATGACCCTTTTATGTTCTAGGTAGGTTTTCTGGTAACTGGTCTTGGGTAGGAATTGGTATTGGTACATGAGTTTGGTTAAGGTCCTCTTGATGAAAAGGAAAATTATGTTCATGAAACTCGACATCCTTTGTTATTATTGTACGTTGATCTTCTAGGGAATATATTTTATATGCTTTATACCTTTGTACTAGTCCTAAGAAAACACATTTTATGGCCTTTGGATTGAATTTTATTTTTGTTGGACTTGGATTGCTAGAATAATAGAGACATCCAAACACTTTAAATTTTTCATAATATGGTTTTATGGAAAATAGTTTTTTAATAGGTGTGTTCCGTACTAGGACAACAGATGGTAAGACATTTATAATTTGAGTAGCTTACAATTTTGATTGAAACATCAAGGCTCGGGCTGTTTGTGATAAGTGTCTATGTTTACGTTCGATTATTCCATTTTATTGTGGAGTGTAAGTACAACTATGTTGATGAATTATGCATTTGCTTTCAAAAAATTCTAAGCATCTTTGATTTTGGAATTCAGTCCTGTTATCTAATATAACTTTCTTGACTTTTTTACACAATTGATTTTCTATCATGAGAATAAAGTTTTTGAGAATTTAACTGATATTGTGTTTATCTCTCAACATGTAAGTCTATGTGGCTCTAGTATAATCATCAATGATGGTTAGAAAATATGATGCCTTAATTATGGATGTGGTGATATAAGGTCCCCAGAGATCAACATGAAATATTTCAAGAGAAGTCTGAGTTTGAAGCATGTTTTTATGGAATGGTTTTCTTGTTTGTTTTGAGAAATGACATACATTATAAACATGTGGAAAAGATTTTTCAGAAAAGAGGATTTTATTAATATGTTGCATTTTTTCTTTTGTGACATGTCCAAGTCTATTGTGTCATAGATGAATGTTTTTGCAATCAATCATTTCATTACATTCTTCCCCTATCTCATCATTTTCTAAAACATGTAAGCCTCCTTGTAGATTTCCTTCTATGTATTCATGGGTGGTAAGGTCCTACAAGAAATATTTGTTAGACCGAAAAATGGCTGCAGTGTTGTTTTATTGTGCTAATTTGCTGATAGAGATGAGGTTATGATGAAATTCGGACATGCATAAGGCATTTTTTAATGTTAGTTTAGAATTCAAATCAATGGTTCTTGTGTGTGTAACATTTTATGATTTTTTGTCAGGAAAATAAATCTTATTTTTTTATAGGTTTAAGTGTAATGAATGAGGATAGGTTGTTTTAAATATGCGATGTTGCATAAATGTTAACTATCCATTTACCATGTTTGCTAGCAGAGGAATTAAAAAAATGTTTTAAATGCATACCTGTATGATCAATGATTAAGGTACATCCTGCTTGCTCTTGTGTTTCACATTCTTGTATATATATTTAAACTTCCTTCTACACTAAACTGGCAATGTCAATGTCTGAAGAGAAAATGCTTTATATTAATGGATTGTCTTGCACTGCATTAGCTTTCTCCTTCTTCTTCTTCATTTCTCTAAACCACTCAAAATATCCAATGATCTTGAAGCATGTCTCTTTTGTGTGCCCATTCACGTTACAATAAATGCATTTTAGTTTTTCTTTGTCCTTTTGATACATTGGGTGTCTATTTGCAAACTTATGAATGCCTGTTTGTTGTATAACTATCATGACTTGATTTATGCCTTGTCCACTGTCACACCCGACCCATACCCAGGAGGACATGCTCCCGCAACACAGACAGCAGCCCCCAGAAGAAGGCCAGTGCCGGCACCGCCAGTGATATATCAAGCGACGTCGTATAGGGACTCGTTCTAAGCCTAATGGTGGTTGTCCTGCAGAAACAACGTGATAAACATACATTAACCCGGGATCCATGAACATACACTCATGCAACATTCAATTCAATAACAGGCAATACCGTATTTCATTAATATAAAACATGTTATACAATAAGTGAGTGCATACAATAAACCACCAAAAGCTATACAAATGTACATAACTGTACAATACAAACATAACTACTGCCACACCCTAGCTACACGACCAAAAAGAATCTGGAGTATGCCTCAGGAGTCCCGTACCGAGTAGAGATTAATCCGTCTCTGCTGACGACCTCTAATCCTTCTCTGATCGCTCCCCTGTGGGCTCTGAACCTACGTTCATCAAATGACAAACGCTGAGATAAAATCAGTGGTGCTAGAAACATATATAACCAAGCATGAAAACATAAACAATCCATCAATAAACATCATATGCAATGCAAATGCCAATGTGTCTCGCATTCACCATCATTCACTCTTGTTTTCCTATAATTGTGCACATTCCTTTCGCACACACTGGATCCCGATAGGTACCGGTACTCATCGCCCGTAGGAGGCCATTTATCTGAGTGCCCTGCACTCTATATCCATCTCCCATCTCAGGAGCATATTTATATAATAATTCCCGTAGGAATTCCATTCATTTTGATCCAGTGTGCCCAGAGCTGAGCTCTGCCCTCATTTCTCATTTTCTTTTCACTCTTTCACCATTCATCCGTCATCATAATGCAAATGATCATATCATTCATTCATTTACCCCTCAA
>CANYBF010208052.1:0-21739 GCA_948192965.1 Dalechampia spathulata | reverse complement strand
CCTTAACTTTCAATTCTTTAAACTTAGTTTAAATTAACCATATATCTTTAATCAATCATGAAAATCATTTCCTTTATTTTATTTTTTTTTAATCATTAAGTTCCAAAAGTCATTAACAACTTCAAATCTATCTTAAATAATCATGAAGCTTAAATTAATTTATCTTATATTAAATATTTACTTATTAATCTTACCAATCCCTTAATCATGCATTTTCATCTTACCAATTTGATCTTTTCTTACCTTCATGGTTCATCCAAAATAAAGAAAAATGCCAAACACACCCACATACACCCAATCCATTATACTTCATCAATTTACAACCTAAATTTGCTAAAACTTTAAACCAAAAATTAAAACTACTAAATATACCTAAAAATAATTCATCCATAACACAAAATGCACACAAACATTTCTGCCACAACACAAAAATAACTAAAAATGCATGGATCTTAAAGATCCAATATCAAAATCAACTCACCTTTAAATAAAATGACTAAAATGGACTAAAACTTACTCTCCCTTTTGATTTTACCTCGACCTACAAGAATCTCCCCATCATAATTTGTTTCCCAACATCATTAATGTATGTCAACTTGTATGATTATTTTAATAGTTTTTAGTTAGTTTTTGATGTTTAAATTGTTATGTGTTTGCTTTAATTTAGTAGAATTTGATGAGTTTATTGAGTGTGTAGCATTAGGGAAGCATTCAAGGAGAAATGAAGCATTTTGGGGCTTGAAGAGTCAAGTCACAATCGTGATAGAAGCTAGAAGCAAGGGGAGACACTTTCAAGCAAGTCACGATCGTGACAGAAGCTATGCCAAGAAGAAAAAGAGCCCAAGACATGTCAGAATCATGACATTCAAAGCCATGATTGTGACAGAAGCATGTGAGCCCGAAGACCACCAAGCCAGTAAGTCACGATTGTGACTTCTCAATTATTGGCCATTTAAAGCATGATTTTTGTAAAAGATTGAGTGGGAAGAATGGGTTCCATGGGGGGAGCAAAAATAAAAAGCTTTAAAGAAGATTTAATAGGCAATGAAATCCATAACATGGGCAAAGATATGGACAAATTAAAGATAGGGCAAGGTGTGACCTCCATTCAAAGGATAAAAAGAGGCAATAAGATGGTGGCTAGGGCATGCAGTTGGAGAGACCATTCCCATCCAGGATTTACACTTCAATTGGCATTGTTTTCTGATGTAGTGTGTTATTTCTTTGTTTTCTTCATCTTTTGTTGTGTTTCTTGTAAGGCATGAGTGGCTAAGTACTCTGTTATAGGATTTGATTTTTGAAATCCCTTGCTGGGATAACTGATTGTGCTTGTTTAAGATTACCATGAATGGTTAAATTTAAAGATTGGTTTTAAAAATGAAATCTCTACCTGGCATTGTTTTCTGATGTAGTGTGTTATTTCTTTATTTTCTTCATCTTTTGTTGTGTTTCTTGTAAGGCATGAGTGGCTAAGTACTCTGTTATAGGATTTGATTTTTGAAATCCCTTGCTGGGATAACTAATTGTGCTTGTTTAAGATTACCATGAATGGTTAAATTTAAAGATTGGTTTTAAAAATGAAATCTCTACCTTATGATTGCAATGAGAGTTGGATTATAAAATGCTTGAACATTGAGAGATGTTTAATTCAAAAGATTAGTTTTCTAAATGCTTTATTATGCTTTGTAATTGCAATGAGAGTTGAATTATAGAATGCTTATTCATTCAAGTTAGGTAGATGTGTATGAGAGATCTATATATTCCTAACTCCTGTATGATTGCTTAATGGTTTCTCTAGCTAAAGGAAATAGATCGAGAGAGTGATTATGAGATTAGAATGAAATCTAGTTAGTTTCGCTTCAAAAGAGGGTGATTAATGCTTTTGGATATCTTGGGTGGTAATAAGCACATGATTGTTATCTCAGTTTGGTGATGATGATTTCAATTCCTATGCTTCTTAACATTGTTTTCATCTTTTTATCATTGATTCCATTTAACTTCTTTACAAACTTATTTTACTGTTGATCACTTCCAAACCATTTGAATTGCTTAAACAAGTTTGAAATCGAAGAGTGGTGGATAAACCTTAAATCCTTATAGGATCAATATCTTACTACAATTATCTGTATGCTTGCAGTAAAGTAGTAAATAAAACTACTGTCATTTCATATCATATCAAAGGATGATCAATCATTCACTCATGCATGCACTTATAACTTAGATCCATTAAAGAAAAATAAGATCAAGAGCTTTGAATATTGTGGTTTGTTCAAGGACTCATGGATTTAGTGGTTTAAAACTTTAAACTTGAAGAACAAAGAATAAATGTTTTAGCCTTTGTAAGAATAAGATGGAAAAGAAAAGATTTTGGCTTAATATGAAAGTATACTTGTAGATTTAATCATATACTTGAAGAACAAGGTGAAAAGTGAAGAAATATGTTATGGTTTTTAGGCTTCCATGAAGAAAGAGTTTTGGTTTCTTTCCAAAACACCATGAAAATGAAGATGCTTCTTCAAACCTTATGCAAATCATGTAGTTCTAACATTAGACTATAGGTTTGAAGAGAAATCATGAAGGAAATGAAGTATATTTTTGGTTTCTAAAGGAAAGAACATAAAGAACATGTAAAAGAAACGTAAGAAAAAGAAAGAAATGAAGAAGGAAGAAGTTTATATTCGGCTATGGAGGAAAGAAGGCAACAAAGGAATGAATTAAGTGGAATTGTAACCCTAAAATCGTATAGAATAGGATTCTAGCCTTTAAAATGTACCAATATATATATTTATATGTATATCATTTAAATCCCTCCTATCATATCATTCCACGTGTCTTTAATACTTCCTAAATAGCTTAAAATACCTAATTAATACATAAATTATCATTCTCATCTTTTTCCACTAACTATTAAATTAATATATTTCATCTTCTCTCTCCTTCCATTAACATCATTACCCATACCACCTTTTCAATTACCCATACCACCTTTTCAATTACCCATACACTCATTATTTTATTCCTCCACTATCACTTTCCCCTATACTAATAAAATACATTATTTTCAAATTCCACTCATATAATATCCAAATAATCATTTATCTATTTATCTTCATTTACATTATTTATTTATAATATCATTTATAATTTCTTCTTAATAACTCATATATTATATCATCTTACATCATCATTTCTCTACATTATTTAATTACTAAAATACAATACATATACTAATATATTATATTTATGCAACTCTTATACATTCCATTTATATTATTCATATATATGTATTTATATACGTATGCATTTCATTCGTATTAATTAATTACATGAATTTTATAATCATATTTAATTATGACATCATATTTACTCTTAATATATATAATTTCATCTAAAATTCCATTTTCTTACATTTTACATACATATATTTTAATATACGAATGCACATATGTTCAAAAAATTGTTTATTTCTTTACCTCATTTATTTTACCCTTTCTTAATTCATACATAATTATTAATTTATGTTTACTCATTATATACTTTATAATTCATTTTTAATTTCTAAATTCTTATTCGTATCATTTCATATTTGAATTCTTATACGTTAATTTAATTATTCTAATCATAGATGTATACGTACATTTTAATATTAAAATGTACACACGCTCAGTTTATTGTCTTTATTAATCATACGTACGTATATCAATTATTATTGACATCGTATACATTAATTTATCGACATTCAGTGGATTAACTAATTATTTCATATCGTGATCATAACATTTATTAATTAGTACATATTTTATATTTTACTATATTATTTACATATCACATAATTTCATGCCATATTCATATTTAAGATCGTATAAAAATATTGCATGTCAAAATTACTAATTTCATGTCATTCGTGCATTTAATATACTTTTCAATCGTGTATAATCAAGTATTCATACTAATATATGCACATTTATTATGATAGTAAAAATGAGGATGTGACAAATGTTTAAATTTTAATTTCTTAATTATTTTGATAAAATTTGTAAGGTTTAAAGATTTAAATGTTTTAGATTTTAGTTTCTCAATTGTTATGATAAAACTTTTAAGGTTTTAAGATTTAAATATTTAGTTTTTGATGTTTAAATTTTAATTCCTAAATTATTTTGATAAAATTTTTTGAGGTTTTAAGATTTAAATGTTTTAGTTTTTGATGTTTAAATTTTAGTTCCTTAATTGTTTTTATAAAATTTTTAAGATTTTATGATTTAAATGTTATAGTTTTTGATGTTTAAATTTTAATTCCTTATTTGTTTGGATAAAATGTTTAAGGTTTTAAGATTTAGGTTTTTTTTTAGTTCTTTTGTTTATATTTTAAATTCTTGAAATGTGTAGGTAAGGTGTTTTGTATGATCAAGGTTTCCATGCTTTAATTTATTTTTACTTTGGATTTTAATATTTAAATGTTTTTGTTAATGTTTAAGGTTTTAGAATTTAAATGTTTTAGTTTTCATGTTTGAGTCTTATTTTCTTAATTGTCTCGACGTTTTAAGGTTTAACTGTTTATGTTATTGATTAGTTGAAAATTTGATACCTCGGTTTTCTTGAATGGATGTTGGGATCCTTAGGATTTGGATGCTTTAGTTCTATTTTGGAATTTTCCTTTTGTATTTTAAAGCATCGTATTTGTATTCATAATCTAAAGCTTACTTTTTGGAGTAAATTTTTGAGAGGTTATAATTCAAGCTTAGTTTCTTCATTTCATTATTCACTAGTAGTCAAGCATTGTTTGATACATTTCTAAAGTCATTACACTTTATGTATTTAAGTAATGAAAAAAATTTATGTTTGTTCTTTTAGAAACATATCAAGAGCCAAATTAGAAGTTTGCATGGTAATGTTCGAATCATAGATGCATGCCCATTTAATAACCATCAAAGTAAAAGGTAATTGACATATATAAATAACATTAAGCTTACAATGATTGAGTCAATAATGGTAATGGAGGATGAGTGATCAACGATGAGGTAGAGATAGGTATTGACAGTTTCATCGGTAGTAGCAGAGAAGAGTAAGTTGGCAGTTAAGCTTGATACCTTCAGATCACGCTACTTGTAGGGAGGATGCTAAAGGCTTGCTTAGCATCAGATGAAATGAAAACTTGAATGGTCCCTGTATTAACAAATTGAATTTAAGGAACAAGAGGTTTAGGGTTTTAAGAATTGGGCCTTTAAGGAACTAGGGGTTAAAAGCTTGCTTTATCCCTCACCATTCCTCTTAATTAAGTAATTTCATGTGTGGGTACTCCACCTCCCTTAAGAGCTGAAAATTGAACCTTAGGCCTAAAATTTGAATAAGCTATATTTTATGAAATGGATGAGGCTTGGGGCTAAGTTTATATTAGGAAAAAAGTCCATATGTAATGGCTTTTTCTAGATTGATCCATTTGTATGAAAGGGGCATTATTTGGACTAAATTTTATCACCAACTCATAATTAATAATTAATATGTTAATTAATTTGGTTAGTGGAATTGATTAAGCTGGTAATTAATTAATTTTACAATATGACATGGGATATAGGCAATTGGTAAAACAATACTGATAAAGGATATGAAGATGATTTTTTATGAGTTGCTTTAAAATTCTTAGTGGAAAGATCATTAGAGGACATACATTCAATTAAACACCAGAATATATAAAACCAGAGAATCAACTCAACATTAGAAAAAGCTTTCAGTGTAGCAAAATTTTTTTGAAGATAGTTAATTTCTATTGCAATTCTTATAAATTATTCATCACAATTCCTTGATGCAAACTTTCCTTTCCAGCGGTTTTCTCTCGACTTCTTTTATATGTAGTTCCTTAATAGAACCACATTCTCTTTAGATTTTCAAACAATTTAATTTGTACTTGCATTTGTTAAGCTACTTTATTCATTAATTATTGTCAAGTTCTAACGAATTCCTACAAGAAATTTGGGGTCGCAATCGTTTGATTGGAAGTCGGATGCACATTTATTGGAATGAAAAATCGAGATTTTATCTAGCACGTTCACAAGTAAATTTCAGAATTATGACCAAATAGTATCATATTGATACATATTAACTAGTATATTTTATATGATATTTACATATTTACTACTGAAATATACATAGATTCAAAAATTTCAAATAGTAAACAATCAACAAAATAAATAATAAACTTTCAAAAATAATTTTTTTATTTTATTTTATTTTTTTTTTTTTGAATTTGTGGTTTTTATCGGAGGTTATTGTATAGTGACAACAGTGATAAAATAATAAAGATGATGAATGTCATGATATGATATTATAATTGCTAGGATTATAAAAATATAAAATTATTTTTGATCAGATAATATTATTTTAGAATTTTAAAAGAATCATAAAATTTCAAAATACCTCCTCTAAAAATGATATAGAAATAATTCAAATAATTGTTCCATGTTTAAATTAATAAAGTTGGGTTGTTAATTAGACAAAATTATCCAAAAATTCCCGGTGGAGCCAGTGCGCTCGCTAGAACTACTGCTATGGCTTTCTATCAATCCTAGGCCAATTCTCCACTTAAAAAATCATAGTGCCTTCCTGCTTGCAGTACTTGTTCATGGACCACTTTTCAACGAATATTTATATGATAATGGCTTTTCTTAAAGGGTAAAATTCCTACAACCTTTCATTCTGTAATCTAATATTACCATTTATGGGTTTCATATTTGCTTCAATTGCATTTTCATGTTGCTTTAGAATATCAGAAAAACAAATAATTTGCCCTAAAATAGAGTTAGGCAAAAGGTACACTCTAGATTTGCTTAGGTATAAGTGGGGTTTGGTTAAAATGGTTCATGGTTAACCAAAATTTTTTGTTTGCATTCTTTACGAGCATACGGCAACCGGAAGATGGAACAAGAAAAGTGAAAGGATGATCTTGAGCCAAAAAAAGGTAAAAGAATTCAAAATATTTCGGCCTAATTATAATAGTAATGAATAATAGCCCGTTGATTATTAAATTTATTTTAACATTATTTTTCAGTTTAAGATGATGGTCATGAAGGGTGATGCATGCAAATATCATTATTGATTTTATATTAAACTTTTGATTTAACAAAAATAGTTTAAATGATTTTATTTAATTACGGGTTTTCATTCATAAAAATTAATATAACTAAAACTAGTTAGATTTTAAGATATTAAAACTTAATGTGTCAATTTATTTCAATTACATATATTGTTACGTCAAATTTTATTATTTTATATAAAATAGATTATCAATATTAATATATAATTATGTGTAAATGCTTTAATTTACTAAAGCAAATTTTAGCTTTTTAATAATTCATTTTAAATATATTATTAAAAAATCATTTAATACCTACACATTAATCATTTGAAAACATGCTTATTAGTCATTGTTCATCCTCCAGTATCCTTGTTCTTCTTGATGTCAATGTTTTTGAAAACAAGTTTATTAATTTTGTTTTGCTTGTAATTCGTATATATATTACAATACAAACTTAAATTCAAGCTGAAATAGAAATTTTTTTATTTATTTGATAAAAGTTAGGATTTATATTAAAATTAAAAAATTCACTTTTAGAATTAAATATAATGTTATTAATTTATTTTTTATATTATATTTATGAAGGAGTAATTTCATATTCTTGTTTCTTTTTCAAATATTTAATATAATTATAATATATAAAACATCTATATTTTTATTTAATCATATGTTTAGAACTTGTTAACTAATATGAATATCATATATTTATTTATGATATTAATTACAATTTTTTTTCAAATATGTTATCTAACAAATTATCTTCAAAATTTTATAATATAAAATGAAAGATAGCTAATATATAAAACTTCGACTGCATAATATAAAAAATCATAATAGTTAAAGTGCTTTAAAATAGATTAAAAACAATGTTAAATA
Organism: Dalechampia spathulata; assembly: GCA_948192965.1. Classification (NCBI taxonomy): domain Eukaryota; kingdom Viridiplantae; phylum Streptophyta; class Magnoliopsida; order Malpighiales; family Euphorbiaceae; genus Dalechampia; species Dalechampia spathulata. The sequence goes on along the minus strand of CANYBF010208052.1, from coordinate 13,794 downwards.
TATTTTACAGAGAGAAAAGATAGAAATGAAGCAAAAAAAAAAAGAAAAAAAGAACATTCTGGTGTCCAAAAATCAAAAGCTCAATACTTTCCCTTGGACCGTATTCATTATATATGCATGCTACTTGGTTTGTGAAATGGATGCATTTTAATTATAAAAGTTCTATGTTAGTGCATTTTTATGGATTTTATGTGATTTTTTAGATTGTTTGGTTTTACACTATTTTATATGTCAAATTAATGATTTACATAGTTTTGGGCTATCTAGCATGCAATGATGTGATTTTGAAATGTTATGATGATTAAAATGATTCTAGATTGATTTGAATCACATGTGAAAATTTTCATTTTTCAGTGGTTGTTATACCTAGTAATACATATCATTTTACATTGTACAATATTGCAATCAAAATATGCATTTTTATTTCGTAGCTATGAAAATCTAAATGAAAGTAATTTTTAAAGTAAGAATTGGTAAGATATGAGCTAAACAATGAATGAAAATAGCATAAATGATGACTTGATACAAAAAGATAAAAGTAGATCATATGATTCAAAATTTGCCCCTTTTAACCCAAATAAATTTAAAAATATATTTTCTTACCTTATTGATCATACTAAAGATGAATATTTTTATGTCAATTAAGTAATAAGAAAAACTAAATGAAAATGATTAAATTTCCTTAAATAGATAAAATAAAAATCAAATTTCCACTTCATCTAAGCTAATGATGACATTTTTGTAAATAATGATTTAGCAAACTCCCTTTAAACCCTAAATCTTTATAAAACATACTCCTTTTTTTTCATCTTCATTGATTGAACCATCCCTCATCTCCTTCCTTTCATTCCAACTTATTTACAAGAAAAAATATTTATAGAAGCTCAAATTAAAGGTTTGTAGGTTACCTAGTTCTATTGAAGCATTAATTTTTCTTTTCCTCCATCATTTAAACTTGAATAAAGAAGAAAATCACTCACAAAGGAAAGATTTATAATCTCTAGCCCAAATGGTTTTTGACATCCATTTTGGATTGTAGATGATCTCTAAAGCAGAAATCTCTAACTAATAAACTATTCTTTATGTTCAGAAGTTTCTAATTAATTAACTTTTCTTTATGTTTTCTTTAAGTTAGAACCAAACCTTCACCTCATTTAGTCAAAGCACATTGTTAGTGTCACATCTATCATTTTTATATACTTAATTTTATTTATATAATTATTACTTGATGTGCTTACATTAAATTGTGCATGTTTAATGGTTATTAAATAGAATAGATTATTATTTGAATAGACATAACATGGGTTATGAATAATTATCTTCATGATCAAGATAAATAAAGGAATAATTAAATTGTAGGAAAATATTATATTGAAATTAAAATTTATTAGGATTTGTATTTGGATAATATAAATGAATTGTTATTGAAAATGAAAACATAACATATCATGTAAGATATGAGAATTAAAATGAGGACTATGAGATACATATATAGTGTAATTTAATTAAATTAGTGTATATATAGGGATTGATGGAAGATGTATTTAATTTTATATTTTATAAAAACATATTGTCTATGGAACTTGTCACATCCACGTGAGTGACGTATCTGGTATACGTATAGGGTCATGTATGTGTATGTGTTTTGCTATATGATGTTGTATTGCTTATGGTATGTATGATGCTTGATATATGTATGTTGAATGTGTTTGTGTACATTCACTGTGATTGTGTATTGTGATGTTGTCATCTTATTGGGAAGCGTGTCTTCTCGGTTGGATAAGGGACAGTTATTATGTATGTTTAAGTTATTTTGGAAGTGTTTTGGGTTTAGTAAATGGTTTTGGGCATAGGTACCTTGAGGCTATGAATTCAAATGGCACATATATTGGTGTCTAGGTGGTGGTACGGAAGTACGGATTACGTACGGGCGTACCAGGAATGAGGAATAGGTAGTATTTGGTTCCTGGATACGGTACGGACGCACCAATAATCTGTACGGCCATACCGTTGCTCGCAGGAAAATAGGTTTGTCAGGAATTTTGAGGTGGTACGGGCATACCAAGAGGGGTACGGGCGTACCATTGTTCGCAGGAAAATCAGGGCATCAAGACTTTTAATTTGGTACGGGCGTACGAAATTTGGTATGGCCATACGCGACTTAAAGGTACCATTTTAAACAGGATAAACTTGGACTTTTCTTTGACTTTTCCTATTCAAAAACCCTTCTAAACTCTTCTAAACCCTTCCATACTTAATATAATAGTAGAAGTTAGTTTTCTTTGCTATTTTTACGACGTGAGAGCTTGTAGCAATGAGTTTAGTGATTGGTCTACGGACTACGGTCTAGAAGGAGCTTACACCAGGTTTGTGCTAGTTTGTATTAGATGCTTTATTTGCTTTTTCTCTCACTTCTAGGCTAAGTATGGCTAAGAAACTGATGCTTGGGGATCAATTCCCATATGTTGATTATGTGTTTATGATATGAGCTTGATGATTGCTTAAATATGCATCCCCTGTTTGTTATGTTACGTGATAACTTGGCATTGATGCATCTACATGAAATGAAGGAGCCTGGATAAAAGAAAGAGAGTGAGAGAGGATAGGAAAAAGGCATGCTGGGTCATATATTACAGGGTTCCATAATGGAATCGTATATATTACAATGCCCTCCTACGGGAGTTAAGTCTCGAGACACACAATTTAAAAGATAAAGGGTTTAAAGACCCGGATAGTGAATACCCTCCTTTGAGAGTTGAGTACCGGTACATACAGGGACCCAGCATGGTAGAGCATTATGCACAATAATGGAAAAACACAGGAGTGTGTGAGTATAGAAAGGAACGAGGGAAACAAAAAGAGAGAATATTTGGCATGCCATTGCATCTTTGTGTGTATGTGCCTGATTGACATGTGGTTTGATTGTGTGTTGTTTAGATATTGTGATTATGTAATATTAGCATTACTGAGTCTTTGACTCAGCGTTTATTAATTGATGGACGCAGGTTCCGAGCCTACCTTTGAGGGGCCAAAGCAGTGACTGCTCGTATCAGCAGAGAGGCAGATTCGGACGCAATCCTATTCTCGAGGTGGTCCTGGACAGTCGGGTGTGCTCCTTTTAGTTTAGCCTGTTGTTTTCTTTTTGTAGCTTGTTCTTATCATATTGACAGTAGTCATATGTATTTTGGTGGTGATTTGTATAGATGAGGTAGCTAGAACCCTTATATGATAATGAATATATTTCTTTTATATAAAAGACTTGTTCATTCAATTGAATGTGTATGACCCAGGTTTTATTTCGTGCATGTTGTGACTTTTACACCACCTGTACATGTGTTATCCCCATACGACATCTATTTATACATGTCTACGTATCCTTTGTAGTGTATATAGCAGTTTTCCGTATGGGAGATTGTTGTGTATACTACGGGAGCATGTTACTCCAGGTATGGGCTGGGTGTGACATGTTTTAGTGGTATCAGAGCTATGGCTTAGCTCGATGTATTTTTGTTTTGATTCCTAGGACTACTGCCTATAATTAGTAAGCTATAATAAAGGAGCATTGCTTGTCCTTACCATTGCTGACTGTTGGACCCTCGTTTATGTGTTACAGATTAAGTTGATGTCTGATAGAGTGATTAATGTTGGTGAGGAAGGCGGGGGTAACTTTAATCCCTAAGAGAGTTCCTCAAGGATGGGAGAACGAGCGGGTAGACAAGCTAAAGCTTCAACTATTAACCCGATGGTAACTCAGTTGGCTTAGTTCTTGTATTTTCTCCTAACGCAGAGTCAGGCGTTGCCTGCAGTTCCGGCCCTACCTCTAGTGGAGCAGAGGGAGGAGTATAAACTGGATTTCACTAAGTTGAGGTCGTATGGAGCCATTGATTTTGTTGGTACCACTGATCCATATGTGGCCGAGGTATGGTTAGAGCGGACACAGAGGGTGTTGCGCCAGTTGAAGTGTCAGGAGATGGCGAAGTTCGAGTATGCTATCTCACTGTTGCAAGAGGATGCACATGAGTGGTAGAAGACCATCCCTCATAGCATGGTTGACCCTTTTGTGTTGATGTGGGAAGACCTTTAGAGGGAGTTTCGATGGAAGTATGTGCCTTCGGCCTACACTGATTAGAAATTGCAGGAGTTTCTCAAGTTAAGGTAGAGGGATATATCTGTGGCGGACTATGAGAGGGAGTTTACTCGGTTGGCATACTATACAACTCATATTCTAACATCTGACCGAGAGAGGTATAAGAGATTCGAGTAAGGTTTGAGTCCTCAAATTAGAGCATTTGTTCAGGGTTTCCAATATGATGATTTTTCTACATTGATGGCTAATGCATTGGACCTTGAATGTATGATGCATGAGGATGATGCTCGATAGGAGTTAGTGAGGAGGTCGTATAGAGGGTCGAGCTCTTCTTCAAGTTCATCGAAGAGGGGAAAGTTCAGGAGTTCTTTTCCTCCTAGATCGACGGATGTGCAATCAACGCCACCCCGATGAGAGCGGAGTGGGAGACCCACTTCTTACAGTGGTAGTATAGATGTTAGACCGTATCTATATCGCACTTGCGGTCGGACTCATTATGGAGCTTATCGAGTAGGCAGTAATTTATGCTTTAGATGTGAGGGTACTGGTCACTATGCTTGGGAATGTCCTGAATGGTCTAGTGGGCCAGTACATACTGTTATCGAGGGAGAGGCTCGACAGCAGTAGCAGCAGTTGAGATCTAGCTCCGAGGGTTCATAGAGTTCGGAGAGGGGTAGAGGCCGAGGGAGAGGCTGAGATGGAGGAAGACGTGGTGCCAGTCAAGGGTCCGTGAACCAGGTTATTGGGGCTCCTGCCAGGGTATATAATCTGGTGCATCGTGAGGAGTAACAAGCTGTAGATGTGGTTATCGGTAATGTTCTCATTTCTGATCATGATGCTTTAGTGTTATTTGATTCGGGTTCTTCACATTCATATATTGATGTTGGATTTGCTCAGTTGCTTAAGATATCGAGTGAGGGATTAGGTTATGGGATAGTGGTTTCTAGCCCATTAGCAGGGGATGTGGTAGTTCACAGAGTCTATAGGTGATTTCCATTGATTATTCAGGGTATGTGTTTCTTATCTAATTTGGTGGAGATGCTATTCTGGGAGTATGATATTATACTGGGGATGAACTGGTTAGCAAGGTATGGTGCGGTGATGGACTATCAACGAAAGACAGTGACTCTGAAACATCCTGAATAGGAGCTGATTCTGATTAAGCGTAACATGCCGTCAGTGACAGCGAGGTTAGTGACAACTATAACTGCGCAAAAGTTACTGTTACAAGGTTGTGAGGTGATACTGGCACATGTGATTGATGGGAGATAGAAGGGAGTACTGTTGCCAGAGATTCCAACTGTATATGACTTCCCTGATGTGTTCCCAAAGGAATTACCCAAATTGCCACTAGAGAGGGAAGTGAAGTTCAAGATTGAGGTGTTACCAGGTACAGAATCGATATCCATAACACCTTATCGAATGACGCCTACCGAGCTAAAGGAGTTGAAGGTGCAACTACAGGACTTACTGGATAAGGGGTTTATTCGCCCGAGTGTTTCACCCTGGGGTGCACTGGTGTTGTTTATAAAGAAGAAGGATAGGTTTATGCGAATGTGTATAGACTACAGACAGTTGAATAAGGTGACGATCAAGAATCGATACCTGTTGATGATTTGTTCGATCAGCTTAAGGGTGCGACAATGTTTTCTAAGATTGACCTGAGATCAGGCTATCATCAACTTCGGGTGAAAGAAGGTAGTATGGTAAAGATAACATTCAGGACTCGGTATGGATATTACGAGTTTCTGGTGATGCCGTTTGGTTTGACGAATGCACCTGCAGCGTTTATGGCATTGATGAACATGATGTTTACTGATTATACGGACCAGTTTATGGTGGTGTTCATTAATGATATTCTGGTGTATTCTAAGACTCAAGAGTAGCATGATAATCATTTGAGATTGATGTTGCAATGACTTAGGGAGAAGCAGTTGTATGGGAAGTTGTCAAAGTATGACTTTTGGCTTGATCAAGTGGCCTTTTTAGGTCATGTGATTTCTGTAGAGGGAATCAAGCGGATCCTAGCAAGGTGGAAGCTATGCTTAATTGGCAGACTCCTAGGAATGTCGGTGAGGTTCGTAGTTTCTTGGGTTTAGCAGGATACTACCAGAGGTTTGTCAAGGGATTCTCTATGATTGCCTTGCCCTTGATGACGTTGTTGCAGAAGGACGTTCTTTTTATCTGGTCAGAGGAATGTCAGAGGAGTTTCGAACGGTTGAAGGAGTGTTTGATGCGAGCTCCAGTTCTTACGCTACCCACTCAGGGTCAAGCGTATGTGATTTATAGTGATGCATCGTTGAATGGATTGGGATGTGTTCTTATGCAGGATTGGAAGGTGATTGCCTATGCTTCAAGGTAATTGAAGCCACATGAGAGGAACTATCCCATACATGATTTGGAGTTGGCAGCGATTGTTTTTGCACTTAAGATCTGATGATATTATTTATATGGTGAACTCTGCTATATGTACACGAATCACAAGAGTTTGAAGTATCTGGGTACGTAGAAAGAGTTGAACTTGAGGCAGAGATGCTGGATTGAGCTCATTAAAGACTACGACTATGTGATAGATTATCACCCAGGGAAAGCTAATTTGGTTGCTGATGCCTTGAGTCAGAAGATATTCGTCAGAATGAAACATACCTCATTGGTATTGGTTTATGAGATGCAACAGTTGGATGCTACCTTGATATTGCAGTATGACTGTATTATGGCATAGTTACAGATGAAGGTGAAGCCTATGCTGACGGACTAGATACAGAAGAGTGCAACTGATGACATGGACTATCAAAAATAATGGCAGAAGGTATAGACGGGTAAGACTACTCTGTTTTCTATGGATGAGAATGGTGATTTAAGACATGGGACACGATTGTATGTTCCTACGGATAATGAATTAAAGAAATAGATTCTAGAGGAAGCCTACAGTTTGACATATGCTTATCATCCCGGTGGTACTAAAATGTATCATGACTTGAGACGGTATTACTGGTGGGTTGGTATGAAGAAAGATATAACAGATTATATGACTAAATGCCTGATTTATCAGTAAGTGAAAGCGAAACATCAAGTGCCAGCAAGATTACTTCATCCATTACCGATACCAGAATAGAAATGGGATCGGATTACGATGGATTTTATGACAGGGTTGCCGTTGATGCAAGCGAAGCATGATGCAGTTTGGGTTATTGTCGATCGGTTGACCAAGATGACTCATTTCATTCCAGTGCATTTGGATTATGGATTGGAGAGATTAGCGGAGTTGTATATGAGGGAGATTGTCCGATTACATGGGATTATCGTCTATCATGTCAGATAGAGATCTGCGGTTTGCATCTGGGTTTTGGGGAGCTTTTCAAAGAGCTTTAGGCTCGAAAAGTACATTTTAGTATGGCTTTTCATCCCCAGACTGATGGGTAATCGGAAAGGGTGATTCAGATTTTAGAGGATATGTTACGTGCCTGTGTTCCCAAGTAGGATGGCAACTGGGATCAATATATGCATTTGATCAAATTTATGTATAATAATAGTTACCAATCGAGTATATAAATGGCACCTTATGAAGCTTTGTATGGTCGGAGATGTAGGACGCCCTTACATTGGGATGAGGTTGGTGAGCGGAAGCTAATTGGACCTGAGCTTGTGCAACAGGCAGAGGAACAGGTGAAGTTGATTAAGTCCAGACTGAAAGCTACTTCTGACAGGCATAAGTCGTATGTGGACTTAAAGAGACGTGATATTGAATACGAAGTTGGGGATAAAGTGTTCTTGAAAGTATCTTCTTGGAAGAAGATTATGAGATTTTGTCAGAAAGGTAAATTAAGTCCTCGTTTCATTGGTCCGTATAAAGTACGTGAGAGAGTAGGATCATTGGCTTACAGGTTAGCCTTGCCACCGGATTTAGACCGGATTCATAATGTATTCCATGTTTATATGCTAAGGAGGTACAGATCTGATCCTACACACGTGCTTCCAGTGGAATCAATTGAGATTTGACCCAACTTATCTTATTCGGAAGAATCGATTCAGATTTTGGCTCGGGAAGTTAAGCAATTAAGGAACAAGTGGATACCTTTGGTTAAGGTATTGTGGGACCATCACATGGGTCAAGATGCCATATGGGAATGGAAGTCTATGATGAGAGAGCAGTATCCCCACTTGTTCACTGGTAAGTCCGGTTCTAATTTCGGGATGAAATTTCTTTTTAGGGGGAGAGACTTGTCACATCCACATGAGTGACGTGTCTAGTATACGTATAGGGTCATGTATGTGTATGTGTTTTGCTATATAATATTGTATTGCTTATGGTATGTATGATGCTTGATATATGTATGTTGAATGTGTTTGTGTACATTGACTATGATTGTGTATTGTGATGCTGTCACCTTATTGGGAAGCGTGTCTTCTTGGTTGGATAAGGGACAGTTATTATGTATGTTTAAGTTATTTTGGAAGTGTTTTGGGTTTAGTAAATGGTTTTGGGCATAGGTACCTTGAGGTTACAGATTCAAATGGCACATATCTTGGTGTCTAAGTGGTGGTACAGATGTATGGATTACGTACGGGCGTACTAGGCATGAGGAATGGGTAGTATTGGGTTCCTGGATACTGTACGGGCGCACCAATAATCTATACGGCCATACCGTTGCTTGCAAGAAAATACGTTTGTCAGGACTTTTGAGGTGGTACGGGCATACCAAGAGGGGTACAGGCGTACCATTGCTTGCAGGAAAATCAGGGCATCAGGACTTTTAGTTTGGTATGGGCGTATGGAATTTGGTACGGCCGTATGTGACTTAAAGGTACCATTTTAAACAGGATAAACTTGGACTTTTCTTTGACTTTTCCTATTCAAAAACCCTTCTAAACTCTTCTAAACCTTTCCATACTTAGTATAACAGTAGAAGTTAGTTTCCTTTGCTATTTTTACAGCGTGAGAGCTTGTAGCAACGAGTTTAGTGATTGGTCTATGGACTACGGTCAGGAAGGAGCTTATCCTAGGTTTGTGCTAGTTTGTGTTAGATGCTTTATTTGTTTTTCTCTCGCTTCTAGGCTAAGTATGGCTAAGAAACTGATGCTTGGGGATCAATTCCCATATGTTGATTATGTGTTTATGATATGAGCTTGATGATTGCTTAAATAGGCATCCCTTATTTGTTATGTTATGTGATAACTTGGCATTGATGCATTTACATGAAACGAGGGAGCTTGGATAAAAGAAAGAGAGTGAGAGAGGATAGGAAAAAGGCATGCTAGGTCATATATTACAGGGTTCCATAATGGAATCCTATATATTACAGTGCCTTCCTACGGGAGTTGAGTCTTGAGACATACAGTTTAAAAGATAAAGGGTTTAAAGACCCGGATAGTGAATGCCCTCATTTGGGAGTTGATTACCGGTATATACAGGGACCCAGCATGGTAGAGCATTATGCACAATGATGGGAAAACACAAGAGTGTGTGAGTATAGAAAGGAACGAGGGAGACAAAAAGAGAGAATATTTAGCATGCTATTGTATCTTTGTGTGTATGTGCCTGATTGACATGTGGTTTGATTGTGTGTTGTTTATATGTTATGATTATGTGATATTAGCACTACTGAGTCTTTGACTCAGCGTTTATTAATTGATGGATGCAGGTTCCGAGCCTACCTTTGAGGGGCCAGAGCGGTGACTGCTCGTGTCAGTAAAGAGGTGGATTTGGACACAATCCTATTCTCGAGGTGGTCTTGGACAGCCGGGTGTGCTCTTTTTAGTTTAGCCTGTTGTTTTCTTTTGTAGCTTGTTCATATCATATTGGCAGTATTCATATGTATTTTTATGGTGATTTGTACAAATGAGGTAGCCAGAACCCTTGTATGATAATGAATATATTTCTTTTATATAAAAGACTTGTTCATTCAATTGAATGTGTGTAACCCAGGTTTTATTTCGCACATGCTACGACTTTTACACCACCTGTACACGTGTTGTCCCCATACGATGTCTATCTATGCATGTCTACGTATCCCTTGTAATGTATATAGCGATTTTCCGTATGGGAGATCATTGTGTATACCACGAGAGCATGTTACTCCAGGTATGGGCTGGGTGTGACAGAACTCATGACTTTAATATTAAAATAAGATAAAAGGAAATGTTTATAAGAGGGGTTACGAGTCATATCCATTATTCTTATATAGATGTTTATGGATTGATTATCATACTTAGTCTTAATTGTATTATGTTATTGAGTGATGTTTTGATAGTTGATGGACTATATAAAATTTATCGTACTAGTAAATATTAGAATTAAAAGAGTAATAAATATGATTAAAAGTGAGATAAATTAGAGATTCAAGGAATTTAGTGTAATATGATTATTGAGATTTTCACATATGCTAATTAAATTAAATTATTAATTTTATTATATGTATATAAGTTATGTTATATAAATAAATAAACATATATATATATATATATAAAGTTCAAGTTTGGGATAAACTAAATAACTATTTTTTTAGATTGTGGGACACAACTAAGCAAGGAAATGTAAGAAAAGTAAGTTGCAAAGAATACGCATTATAAGACAAATTGTGTCTAGTTAAAGAGAGACTGATTTTTATTATGGAGACAGCGGAGTGGGGATTGTCAATTGGAAATCCTAAAAGAATATATATATGAAGGTTTAACACCTAACATAATCCTGGATATTTCAGAAGGATTTAGGACATATATATGTACAAGTAAGCTTTAACAGGAAAGGAAATATATAAAAGTTAATTGAAGAAGAAACTTACTTTCTTAATTTAAATGCATATGTATAACAGCTTGATTAGATGACTGCCTCCACAACCCAACACGAGACCTTTCCATCATGTTTTATCCTAACTTACATGCTTCCTGAGAAAACTTCCCAGGAGGTCATCCATCCTATAATTTCTCCAAGTCAAGCATGCTTAACTATGGAGTTCTTACAGAATGAGCTTCGAAAAGGTAGGTGCACCTTGTTGGTATGGATAGTACCTATCTAATCACTTAAGCTATTCTCGATTGCAAAGTCTCATACCTGCACAATCTCAAAATCACTCAACTATACAACCCCATCCTTACACAGTCTCAGGATCCCTCTTTTTTGGGTGTGGGATCAGTTCATTCATGTGCCCCTCCGCTTAGAAGCCTGCCAGGAACCGCTCCTTGTCCGTCCTCTTTCTAGCACCGATGATCACTCCCTGCCCTCGTCAGCCCCGGGTGTCATAATATGAGCTAAGCTGCTAGTGAGAAGGCCCTTTTATCCTAATGAATTATAACAGTAAGTGGAAAGCCACCATTTCTACAATAATAAAAGAATAGCTTCATGTTGAATAGGCCTATGCTTATTCATTTCCAATTTTATAAATATAGAATTGACAAGTGTATAAAGATACATATAAGGTTACATATATGGTGATAATATTCCTAGCATATGATTTAATTATTGATTACTCATAATTGAATAATTTATTAAGAGATAGCATTTTATTAAGTTCAAAATTGTTGCTTACATATATAAAGAGTTATAAATGCCTAACAAACTTATTAGTTTGCTATATGAATATTGAATGATACATTTGATGAGAATTATCATTTTTATTTATATGTGAACAAATAAAGGTGATCTATAAATATATTGTGAAAGGATATTAATAGTTATATATATAAATAGTTTGTGCTTATTTACCATTTACCATTAACTCTTTATATGAGATTATCATGTAAACAAATGACCTATCTAAAGGTAAATGCTCTATAGTAAACTTATCAATTAATTCTTTTAGCATTGTTCATTAAATTATTTAATGATTCTATTTGGGAAATGAATGTTACTCAATGAGTTCGTTAATTATAACTTTGATGGTAATAAATGCATGGCAAGCATGTTGGTGGATTTACTTATATTGATTAATATTTATATTAGAATGATAATTATTTATTCATATATATGAGATTATCAATTATTTATTAATATTTTATGAATTAATGATGAATGGTATGGACTATGTTTGTGCCTAATATTAATTATCCTGTAAATAAGATTTACATGTAAAATATAAAGACTTGTTAATTATAAATATATCATTATATAATAATGTGGATGTTTGATTTATATTTATTTATTTGTTTGTTTATTTGGATATGAAATATATAAATATACCTTGCAATGTTATCTTTTACAGTTAAGTCAAAATTATGTAAATGCATACATGATAAAGTCATACGTCATGCACATACATCATTAGCATGACATTATAGAGTAATAAGGAAGGTACAATTACATACATACATATATATATATATATATATATAATATTATAAAATTATAGAAATAAAAATTATTTTTATGTTATCTCAACAAATAAATCATATGGTAATAATAGGAACTCCATTTATTAATTTAATAACTCCATATTCAGTAAAAGATGGATACATAAAATTTAAAATAAGGAATAAAACAGTAAAATTACACTTTATAGAAAAACCTAAAACGAAGAATTTAAACTTATTAAAAGCTTATTCAATCCAACAGTTAGATATAAATGCATTAATAAAATCAAAGAGTGAACATATACATAATCTAAAAAATAATATTCACTTGGATAAAATCAATAGTCAAATTAATAGTGATTTTATGAAAAATAAAATTAATCAATTAAGAATTCAAATGGAAAATGAATTATGTGCAGATCACCCTAATGCATTTTGGAATAGAAAACAACATATGGTAGATTTGCCTTATAAAAATAATTTTGATGAAAAATCAATAACTACCAGATTAAAAATATTTTCATAAATTATTAATTATGAAAACTTTTATATGTATTTCTACCCGACAAAGAAAGTCAGTCTCTAATACCAGCAAATACTATGGATCGTGTTTAACCTTTCTTTATCGATATCTATTTTTCTTAATATTAATTTTTATATCATCATCATCTTCTTCTTCTTCATCAATATTTAATATATCATAAAAAACTCCAAGGTAAATTAAATAATTAATTACTTGGAACCAATAATATTGGAAAGTTATATAATAAAATATAAATCTATAAACTGCTATACAGAAGTTAAATCTTGCAAATATATCAAATAAACTTAAAATTATATTTTTATCCATATAAGTTATTTTTATTATCTTTTTCTTTAGATTTTGTACGTGGCGTTGTTATACGAGACCATCAAGGGTTAAAATCCCCTGCTTCATACCAATAGCACTGCAGATCAGGTTTCCAACCAATATACTTTGTTATTTATTATATATCTTTTAGGGTCCTGCAATGGATTCGAAAAGTTTTTATAGTCATGCAATTGATCAGAATAATTTTATTATTGTCCTGCTATGGATCAGAATAGTTTTTATAGTCTTGCAATGGATCCGAATAATTTTACCAGAACAGTATTAATTTGAACATAAAATTCTTTTTTAATTAAAATATTATCACATAGCATGCACCAAACTCAACATGTAATGGTTTAGGGTTCCTGCAACCTTGATTTGAGATCCCCAGAATCAAGTCAGAGTGAGGGGGGGGGGGGAAGAGAAGATGCCATCAACACGGTCTTACAATATTTCAGCTATAAGGATATAGCTTACTTAAGAAAAGAAAATAAAAGAAGAAATTTACTTATAAACTTTTATAAAATATTTTACAACTTAGTTCGAATTACTAGTAGAACTCTTGAATAAA
>CANYBF010208026.1:0-18814 GCA_948192965.1 Dalechampia spathulata | reverse complement strand
GGCGCGGATCCAGAGCATGAATTCAGGGGGGGCAAATTTAGGTTTGTATATTTATATAAATTTTATTAAAAATTACGTATATTTATATTGAAAATTTTTGAATGAGTGGGGGCAAGTGCCCCCACTGCCACCCCCCTGGATTCGCCCCTGAAAGTGAGCATAGTAGCATGAAATAAAATAATAGTCTGAAGAAAGGGATTGAGAGAGATAGGGGTACAAGATGAATAAAGCTAATCATACATGCTAAAGGGAAACTAATAAAATAAAGGTCTATTCTATTATAAAAAGAGTTCTTCAATGATAGAAAAACCTGAGACGTTAAGCAAAATCTCCTTCACTCCACTTAGGGAAAACATGACATCGAGCAGCACGTGCCAAAAATGTATGAATGAAAAATACAAACAAGAAAATGATATTAGACAATAAAGAGAAATATGAGACATGATTGACCAATCCAATGCTATATAAAAGCATGAACCAAGGGCCAAGGTCCAATGAATATGTCAGCAATATTAACATGAGTTGGGTCATGAAAAATATCAAAATATTCAATTTTAGGTAAAATTGATTGAGAGCATAATTGGAAGATTCTAATATCATATATGACATCACTTGAAAATAACTCAACATCTAATTAAGCCTAATCACATCATTAAACTCAAAATTGCAATTAATATGGCATTTAATTATGAAATTAAGTAAAATTAGGTTGATTTAATAGTAAAAATAATCAAATTGATCAAAATTAAAATTGGAAGACTCTAACATCATTAAGCATCAATTAGACTTGTAATCAACATCCAATTTAATCTGAATCATATCAATTGTAACTAAATCAAATAAAAAATAATATTTAATATGATTAATTAATCTTGAAGCCAAAATCAATGAAATTGGAATAATTTATGACAAATCGAGATCATTAAGATCATTATGAGATCATAAATGTTACTGGAAACTTAAAATGAATCAAAATATAAAGCAATAATGATTGAAATTTTGAATTTCAGTGAACTTGGACAATTATATATGTCACATATAGATGTTCATGCAATGCATATAGTGTAGAATGTGACTATATGTAATGCATAAAGCATTGCATGAAGTACTTGTTAGAAAAAAAAATCATGTTTTCTAACCAAAATCATGAATGTAAACCAATTATTTGACTGTTATAGAATATTTAGACTATTAGAAAGTCTCAATGCTATTATGGTATTTAGAAATAAGCAAAATCACAATCCAAAATCCATCCCAAAGAGAAAATCACATGAAAAGAGGAAGAAAGGAAGCCTACAACTACTTGATGAAGCTTTAATCCTCATTTTACATATGCGATTAAGGTTTGAAAGTGATTAATTAATCTCTAATTACTTAATTAAGAGCTTAATTAAGTATGATTAGTTGAGTTTTAATTTTGATAGAGTTTTACCTTAAATTAGTTCAAAAGACTCCTTAAATGCAATACCTAAAGGATATTTATAAGATCCAAAGGGTAAGTGACCATTATCTATTAGCAATATAGGAAAAGTTGCCATTTTTGAACTTTATGTGTCACATTCGTGCTATGCATAAAATGATACATGCTATGCATGAAGTTGAAGATTCACTTCATGTGCCGACTAACACGAACCATAAATTAGATGCTCTACTTGTCCAAATAACTCACAAGGCTATTAAACATATATGTGCAAGTTGGTTTTGATAATGGTAACATGTGTCAAGCCGTATCAAGGAAGATACAAGTACATAGCATATGCACATGAAAAGGCTAATGTCATGCATTGGCTCGTGAGAGCTAAAAACTATATGCACCATATGATCAAATGGCTTATGATGTTCCAAAATGCATGTTTGTAATTCAAATTCAAAAATAGAGATATGTACTAAGTTATATCAAAAGAAATCTGAAAATGCATACGCACGGATTCTCAAGTATTTTCTAGAAAAGAAAAGAAATTTACATTATGAAATAATAAGTAATTATTGTATTATGATTTTTCTTCTCAATCAAGTAATCAATTCTAAGTATTTAAATTCACTTATGCAATTATCAACAAATAATGCATCATTTCCAACAAAAATATTTTAAAAATTCAAAAAATTGTACTATTAAATAAACTAACCAATAAAAATAGTCATAATTTACCAACTACTCGTATTTACTATTATTCAATTAATTGATTATTATTCATAATTAATGAATAATTTACAATATATATTCTTGGTAATTATTATTACTTATTAATATCTAATCATTAAATTAATATAATAATTTATTATTTTATTATCAATTAATTAATATTAATTAAAAATTATTATTATTTTCTTCTATTATATATATATAATTAGAGATAACAATGTTTGATACCATTCACCAACTCAATGTGAATATGACATAAAAAAAATTAATTTTGATTATTCATAATTGAGTTTATGTTGAATTTGGATAACATATTATTATTGATACAGTAAAAATCAAATTATGTTATAAGTTGATCCATTAATTTGATTTAAATATAATTTATAAATTGTGTTGTGTTATATTTAATGTATTCATTCTCCTTAAAATTATGTTATTTTAATTTTTTAGAATTAATTATGTTATTTTTATGTTATATAGATCATTTTATGTTAAATATATCAAATTAATTTATATAATACATAAATTAATTACATTAAGTAGATTATGTTGAGTTATCCATATCAAATTTGAATAGTTTAGATTTAAATTGTTAATACAATTAAAATTTTAAATTATATTAGAATAATTCTAAATTCATTATATTCATAAATTAATATAACTTATCAACTTGAAGTACCATAATTTTTATAATCTATTTTCATATCTCATCCTTGAATATTAACCTATTTCATTGAACAGTAATAATTAACTTTCATAAATTTTGAAGATAATTGAAATTTCAAATTATATTTAAACCAATGAAAATTTTATTATACTTGTAATTAAACTCTCAAGAAAACTTTTCATCTTTTCAAAATTTAAGAGTAAAACTCAACTTTAGAAAGAAATGGAGGCAGAAAATGTCAAATTCAAAAAACATCACATTCTCACATTACTTATGCCCACTAGAATTTCGAACGTGAATAAATATCATTTTTAAGGAATTCGTATATCTAATTCATTTGAATTTTTTTGATGAAATCCACGGTTAGATGGGAGCAATTATATTAGCCAAAGGCCAAGCAGCATTCAAGATAAGCATGCCTACTGAAAAAGCGTAAGAGGACAAATTCAGTACGCAAATAAGTGCAACCAATCAACTGTACTTGTATAAGAGTGATCATGACATTAGGAGAGATTATTCTTTCAAGAGGACAAAACCGACTTTGTTGGTCCTTTGAGAGCATGAAGAGCTACTTTCTCATCCTCTCGATAAGAATGCTAGCAGCAATGCATGAATCCTCATTTCTCCTTGCTCTGACGCAATATCATATTCACACGTTAGGTCGCTTCACTTCACTACCTGCTCTGCTTCTCCAAACCAGACCTTTCACCAAAGAAAAACTATCATGACGATTGCCAAGCAAAAGATCAGGAAAACGAGACAGCCCCATGAACCCGATAACAATCAAGAATCACCATTGCTACCGAAAACAAGAGGAGATGGCCAACACATCCAAGATTTCAATGGAGCATCATTTTTTGGTGCTGTGTTTAATCTTTCAACGACTATCATTGGAGCTGGAATCATGGCGTTGCCTGCTACTATGGAGGTGCTTGGACTCGGGCTTGGGATCGGTATGATATTGTTTGTTGCTGTACTGACTGAGTGTGCAATAGACATTCTGTTGAGGTATAGTAAGGCAGGGAAAGTTGAATCTTATGGTGGAGTGATGGGGGATGCCTTTGGGAATTGTGGAAGGATGCTGCTTCAGATTTTTGTAATGCTTAACATCGTCGGTATCCTCGTTGTCTACATGATCATAATTGGTATGTATCTATACATACATGTAATTTACTTGGGATAATGATGTCCAGGAGAGACGCTGATTCAATGTTGGTTTTTCTGCTGTTCTATGATTGAACATGACTTTTCAAAGTTTATATGACCAGGTGATGTATTGTCTGGAACATCTTCAAGTGGAATTCATCATGCTGGTTTATTGGAAGAGTGGTTCGGAATTCATTGGTGGAATGGTCGGACATCTGTTCTCTTTTTTATAACTCTCTTTGTATTTGCTCCATTGGCAAGCTTCAAGCGGATAGGTCAATCAGTCTCTAATCAAATTTGTATCTTATATAAATTGGTTAGATAAAAACCTGCCTGGATGAATTCTTAACGGTTTTGTTGTGATATTTGGTGATGCTTTACAGATTCATCGCGATACGCATCCGCCTTGGCATTTGCTCTGGCAGTTGTCTTTGTTGTTATTACTGCTGGAATCACAGTGTACAAATTGGTTACCAGAAGTGTTCCCATGCCAAGGTTACTGCCTAATGTTACTGATATCACATCACTCTGGAACCTCTTCACTGTCGTCCCCATTCTTGTCACGGCATTTACATGTCATTTCAATGGTAAATATTTTCTTATATTGAAACTTTTATGGCAAAATGCCCCTCAATTTACATGATTTAGTCAGGCAGCCACCTATATTTAGAGATTCACCAAACAGCCCCCCTACATATGTATATTTATTTTCAAGGAGGCACATATACTATGCAGGCTATCGTGATGAGTAATTTTTCGTTGATAAGCTAATATGTCTTTGCTGTGCCTACACTTGGCTAAAAATGCTTATTTTACTCCTCATACTTGTTAAAAGTGTTTATCATGCCTCTTCTGCTTGTTTAAATTATTTAATAAAAGAATAAAATCACATTAAACATATATAATATTAAATAACAAGTTCAAATTGAAATAAATATTATAAATATATGTTTCTAATGAGAAAATTAAATCCATAGGTACAATAGATAAGTAGTATATAACTATTTAGCGCATGTACTTGACGTATCAGTATTAAGGGGGGGTTAAATCAAAATAAATAAGCATTATGCTTTCTGTTTTTGTCCTTGAAGTTTTAGTTGCAATTTTAATCCACCCAGTAAAATTATGCTGATACAGATAATATATCCATATTATACTAAATATTAATACGGTGGATTCTGAACTTGATATACAAATCATAATTTGAAGATATACTAACAATACAAGTATGATCCATAATTCGTTAGACATTTCAGACAACACCACATTACCGGAACCTTTTCGTTTCATGCAGTTCATACAATTAAAAATGAGCTGAAAGACGCTTCTCTGATACAACCAGTTATCTGGACTTCATTGACTCTTTGCTCTACTGTCTACATCATGACAAGCTTCTTTGGATTTCTTCTCTTTGGCAACTCCACATTAGATGATGTGCTGGCCAATTTTGACACCAACCTTGGAGTCCCTTACAATTACCTGCTCAATGATGTTATCCGCATCAGTTATGCTCTTCATCTCATGCTTGTTTTCCCCGTCGTCTTCCACCCATTAAGGCTGAATTTGGACGGCCTTCTTTTTCCGTCTGCCAGGCCTTTGGTTCTGGATAATTGCCGGTTTGCATCGATGACTATAGCACTGATTTCCCTGGTTTTCTTGGGTGCAAATTTTATACCAAGCATCTGGGTTGCTTTCCAATTCACTGGAGCAACTTCTTCGATTTCCATTTGCTTTATCTTTCCAGCTGCCATTGCCTTGAGGTGAGTCATACTTCTGTTCTTTGCTTATAATTTCTATTAAGGCACCTCCATGCACCGCAGACCTCTAAGAAATTAGAAAAAGCAAGTCAATAATGAGAACGTAATATTATCTGTTTCAGATTACAACATATGCATCTTCTATTTCAATGGAGACCATGATTTTAATTTTAATATTTAATGATTTCTTTCAATATGAAAATACAGACTCGATCTTGAAAAGTACCACATGTCGTTGCTTACTTTTTCCACTTGTGTTTTTAAGGGATCGGCATTTGGTATCATCAAAGAAGGACAAGATAGTGTCGGCTTTCATGATTTTTCTTGCTATATTCTCAAGTTTGGTGGCCATATATAGCGATGCATATGCATTCTTCTTCAAGAATCCTTCCCCACAGGCATGATTCACAAGTTTGGTGGCCATATGTGGCGATCCATATGCATTTTTCTTCAAGAATCCTTCCCCACAAGCATGATTTTGTTGGTTGCCGCCACTTTGCATTGGAGAAAAATGCGGTATGTTCCTTTTATCATTTTCTTGAATATCTACGTAGTCAATAGCTTATGTACAGATTTATAGATGTTGCAACTCCGATTGTTTTCTGGACGATTCTTGCTGTATAACTTTTTTGCTTAACAGAGCTTGATATGGATTGTAAAGCATTGGTTCAGCTCTTGTAATTAGTTACCTTTTAAGTGCCCGTCTACCATGTAAAATTATGGGTGCATGAATAATGACACGTGCCTCTTTTTATTAAATGCTATTTATTCTTTAATTTTATATTATTTAATGTATAATTACGATTAATGTTTTATTATTATTATTATTTAAACAATAAATAATATATAATTGATAAATTTATAATGCTATATGATGAATCAGATTTTAACACTTCACCACAATTTTCTCTGTGGTTTAAAGCAGCGTAAGCCAACCTTCAACGGTTCTGAACTTGATTTTGATGTAAGATTCAGTTTGCAACAGAGTATTTTCTGTTTCATTTAATATATAAGCTCAACTTTTGTCTCTGCCATGGCAGCAAATGCTCCACGAAATTTTGCTAGAGTATCCATTCTTGTGATTGTATAATTTGAATTGAGCCTGTTCTTGTAAATAAGTGTAATCAAACTATATTGCTGTATACTAGAATTTCGATATAACTAAATCAGAATTGACATGGCCGCAAAAGTTACCAACTTCCGCTGATGATCAACTAAAAGACTTTGGTCTTTTCAGTTTAAATGGTTGCTGTTCAGTGACCTTTTACAAGGACTCAGAATTCCAGACAAACCAATGAAGATCAACCAAAAGTTTGCATCATTATAATGAAACAGATTATATACCAGAAGAGTGCATCATCTATATAAGACTTCCAGAACTAACTGGATTATCAGATAGAAATTAAGATTGGAGATGCAAAAAAGCCTAGCTAGTTCTAGTTACTTGTTTATGTATGCATTCAAAATTTATGACTAGATTTTTCATCCACAATATCCCAACCAATTAATAAACAAAACAGACGACTGTGATAATTGAGGCTGTTCCAAGCAACACAGCCATCAAGCTTCTGAAGCTGCCTGCTTCAAACAATCAACATTGCACAATCCAACTGATCTGACCATATCTCCCAGCCTGCATATTACCAGTCAATGACAGCAATCAAGAAAACATGGAAGCTCAAGTAAAAACCAAGTCCTAGGTTCTTTAGTTCTATACTTACCGATCGAAGCTATTCCTCGCTCTTTCAGGTTGATCAGTGCTGTTTCTTGCTTTTGGTGCGCCATCAATACTTTTTCTTGACCTGTCTCTTCTGTCAGTGCTGCCTCTTCCTTTCTCTCTATTGTCTGTACTCAGCCTGGATTTTTCTCTCTGCCCAGTACTTGGCCTGGCCTTCTCTTTCTGTTCCGTGCTTGCTCTTGGTTTTTCTTTGTTAACAACTTCTGGGTTGTCCGATGGCTGCTGTTCGGAATGATCTGTTCCTTGTACCGGTGCATGTCTGATATGCGGTGGCAGCTTCTCAATGGCAGAAATGAACTTCCTGAGATGCCTTAAATACTCAGGGTAGAGTTCCAAGTTGCAGTGGTTTCCTCCTTTTAGCCACAACGGTTCATACTTCTCTTTACAAAGATCCCATAGCTGCTTCCCATGGGAAAAATCCACAACTTCATCTTCAGTTCCCTGCAATCACCACACTCGTAAAGCTCTCCAAGAAACAATGCCTGAAGCTCTGAAAAATCGGTCGAGAAATCAAGAAAAGTAGATTGATCTAAATACTCACATGAATGACCAGAACTGGGCAATTGACCAGTGGGATTTTATCAATGTTCTGCAACAGAAAAGTAGTACAAATGGGTGGGACAAAAGGATACAAATAAGTTTCAAAAGGAAAAACTGGCAAGAGGCAAAAACGTTGAACCAAACCTTATAAATGTCAAACCAGAAGGTCTTCTTAACAGGATACATGACACGAAGGCCAGACAAAATAGGGCTATGAAGAATTACAGCTCGTAACTGAGGTAAACGAGTGACTAATTCAAGAGTAGGTCCACTTCCAACTGATTGGCCATACAATATTATATCTACCTCTTTCACTCCATATGTCTCTTCCAGGCATTTATATGCTGCTTCGATATCAGCATATGTGTCTTGTTCACTTGGCTATTTCAGATTCAAATCCATTAAATTTAATCGGCAATCTTAAAAAATCACATCATATCAATAACAAACAAACAACTTGACCTTTTTTCCCATTTTTCGTTGATAACAACTTGCTTATAGGATAACGTAAGGAAATCTCAGAGTACTGGTTACATATATAATTAAATATATATGCATGCTCTTGCCTATATGATTATGGAAAGCCGTCCCTAAATACCCTTCATACCTTATAACTAATTAACAACTACCCTATACTTCCCTGTTTTATGTCATTCTGCCAAATGTCATTAAGCCAAAACAAACATAAGAAAATGGGTTTTGACTCTAAACTACCAAAAACAACTCTAAGCCTTTTTGGTCATAAAAGTGGAAGTTTAAGTCCACCGTCTAATGACTCTGTATATACACATCAAGTCAACAGGAAACAACATGTCAATTCATAATTTGATTCCGACTCTCTAGCCATTAAGTCAATCTTTTGATATTGAAACTTGCAAAAATCAAAGGAAAAACAAAATCTACCTTGCCGGAGGACTGCCCGTAACCAGAATAATCATACCTGAAAAATATATAACCAGAAAAAAATTAAAAAAATCATTTGACAAAAGCACGGGAACTATTTTCATCGATCAAGAAACAAGATTGTCTTGTGCTTAAGAAATGTAACTAACAAACGAAAGTAACCGACCCCATAAGATTGACGTTGAGGTGCAAACTGAGCTCAGTGAAGATATGATACATCTGACCAAGATCAGCAGCATTGCCATGAGAGTACAAAACAGTCAAAGAAGCTAACGGGTTCTTTACGTACATAGCAATAATTTCATTTCCTTTCTTGGTACAAAGTCTCAACACATCAACAACGTCGTCTCTTTGCTGCACATCTGATGAGATTCTGAGTTTCCCAGTTTCTTCATCTACTACGATGTTGTAAGTTGGTGGGTTTGGTGGGAAGAAGGCAAATTTTGCTGCCATTGAGGAAGTTGCCGTACCCATATTTTTCTGAACGAGAAAAGAATGACAGTATAATTCGGTATTGTAGGTTAGGTTTATAATTTTAGGTTAGGTTTATAAGAAGTGCATGGTTACATACAGTTTGGATTTGTAGATAGAAAATTTTCAAGTGTTTTATTCTCTTTTTCTTGCAGAGCCAGAGAGACAGTTGAAAACGATCGAAAAAGGAGATCGTGAGTACGTTGAGTTTGATGGGATTTTCTAGTGTTTGGAGGTTTGTTTCTGTTTGTTTCTTGAGAAAATAGATGAAGAAGATATCATATAACTCCACGAGAAGAGTAAAGGAAACATGGACATGGAAAGAACAAAATTAAAGGGCACTAAATAGCAGTATTATTTTCCCATTTAACTTGCCTAAATGAAGGCCTGCTGTGCGTTCTCCTTCCTTTTCTTTTTCTCCTTGCCATAATAACTTTTTTTTTAAAAAAAAAAACTATATTTATAATATTTCATAATTTACAGTGTGGTAGACTAATATTTTGTTATTTTAATTAAACTGTAATGGGTTTTTATGAACATATAATATAAGTAAATATTATTTCTTATTGAAGTGTTGGTGGGATTGTTTGTTTTGAATTTAAATTAGATAATGAAACAGATGAGACATTAATGCTGATTTTGTGGAAGAAAAGAGGTTCAATATAAGATGACAGAAGACAAAGGGGATGATGTTTTGAGATAGGAAATGACATGAAGTCTTGTCTATGATCCAACATTCTAAAATTTGCATAATGTTATTGTTTGTGACTTTATAAAGTGAAATAATATTCCTAATTATTGAATAACAACTATTTAAACATATTTAAATGGATCAGCCGTTTATTATTTTAAAATTAAACATCAATTATGCTTAAACTATTTCACTTGTTAGGATTTTAATTAAAACAAGCTCTTTCCCGTTAGATCATGGTTTTCAAATCATTACTGGTTCAGATTATTTTAAATTTCTTTAATAAAGTTGAAAATTTTCTATTAATCACATAAATTAACATATATTATTATATTATTATATTATTAATGAATTTATAATTAATATAAAAATCATAAATGTATGGAGAAAAGGGAGAGAGAGAATGTTAGATTCAATCAAAAGTGGGAGAATGATTAAGAGGGTGGGACGGGGCTGGGGTACAAAGGGAGCACTCCATGATTGTATATGTATTCAACTATATTACATTACATCCTGTTTTGACTTTGAAATCTGTGCTTCTTCTTGTTCTCTAATTTTAAAATAAAGAGTTTTGTATTTGTTTTATGCTCACATTAATAAGATAATCTCAATACATAAATTCTTTTCATATGTATAATTTTATTTTTAAAATTTAAACTAAAAGCTAATGATGACCCATATCAATCAACGAAATGCGACACCAAAGCTTAAATACGATGGTGTGGTGAGTTGTAAGGGAATGATGACTAGACTGGAGCCCAAGCGTGGAAGCATATACAATTACAAAGCTATCAAAGCCATTCACTCCATGCCACTACTCCTTGTCAATCAATCTCCTCTCGTCATAATTTCCTAAAATATTTATCTAAATTTTATTTATATTTTTATAAAAATTAAATTAATAAATATATTTTAAATCATATTTAGTGATTTTGATTATTTAATAATTTTTTCTTTATATAATTTGTTATTATATTAATTTATTTAATTTATAAAATATAAATCAAATTTAAATAAATATTTTACCTTAAATATTTTCCCCTTTTAGGGAATTTGAAGATGGCTTGCATTCCTTTGCGCCAAAGTAGACACATCCTCTAAACCCAATTTTGAATTTCAAGTATAAAATATTAGTGAATCATTAGAATAAGTTAATATCTTGGGAGATTACTAAATTTTAGATATTATATTAAATTGATCATTAAATTTTAATTTTTTTCTTTTTGAATGTTATATTTTTATTTTTATTTCATTTAGAGGTCATTAGTAAGATTTCGATTAAATTTGTTGTTGACGTATCATTGACATGACAATCGAAAATGGAATATGCAACATGTCAACATCATATCAATATCCACATTAGTATTACATTATTTTATTTTATATTAAAATGATTATTGAACTTTATCATTTGTTTCAAAAATATCACTTACACTATGTTTGAATGGAAGTGAAATAAAGAGGAAAGAAAATATGTTTGAATGGAAGTGAAATAAAGAGGAAAGAAAATATGGAGAGAAAATAGGAAGGAAAAATAATTTTTCTTTATTTGGGAAGAAGCTAAATAGGAAGGAAAATGAGAAAAATAAACTTATTTTTCACTCCTTCAATACTTCTAAAATTGGAGGAAAATATGATTGGAATGGTGGGATTTACTTATAAATTATTCATTAAATATAAATATAAATTATTCATTAAATTGTAAGAAAAATATCAAAAATATCACATAAAAGGATATTTATTAAATAATAAGTGAAGTATAATGAAACTTTTTATTTCAATTACTAATTATATTGAAATTAAGAATTAAATAGTATAATTATTTAAAAAAATCATAAGGATGTATAAACTAATATTTAATTATTTATTATATTAAATTTTTATATAAAAGTTTAAGTCACATTTTTGAAACAAATGATAAAATTCAGTAACTATTTTAATATAAAATAAAATGATGTGGCATTGATATGGTTATTGATGTGGTGTTGATGTGACATATATTTCATCTCTGATTATGGTGTTAGTAAATTTGATCGGAATCTTACTTGTGACCTTGTAATGAAATAAAAATAAAAATATAGTGTCCAAAAAGAAAAAATTAGAATTCGATGATCAATTTAATACAACCTTTAAAATTCAATGGTCTCTTAGGATATTAATTTCATTAGAATGATATAAATTTGACGATAAAATTAATTTAATGTTTGAATTTCAGTTTACATTGATATTTGAATTTACTATTTAACATATTTTCTATTAACATTATTTGAATATAATAAAAGATATAACTCTCATAATATTTACTAAAATATTTTTCTAATTTACTGTAAGATTTCTCTCAATTTATTGGATTTATTAGATGAATAAAATGTCAAGCAAAAACACCTAGTTGTAGTACAAAAAATACCCAATTTATTTGACTCTCATTAAACCAAATAACTCATTTTTATACCATATAATCTACTTAATTTGTGTTAAACCAAGTAATAATTACTTAGCTACACATTTTTCTCTTGGTAAAACAACTCATTTTTAACCATATAATTTACTTGATTATGATTTAGCCAAGCACCATACAAATATTAATATATAATGCATATTATTTATGTTAATTTCTAAGGCTTCTCTCAACATAAATCATCTCTTCTCAATTTCTTCCTTAGAGATCATTTCAAGTTAACTTTTGAATTTTTCAAAATTTCCTTTACAAAGATCATTAATGAAAGTGTTTGTTATTTTAACTTCATCTTTACCTTATAAACTTCTTCTTTAAGCACCTTATCTCAAATGAAGTGGTATTATACTTTTACTTGCTTGCTTATTCTTACATGAAACACATGATTTTTCATTAAATTAATTATTTATCAATTATCATAACATAAATAAACTACATATATATAGTCTATTGGTTGATGTATATCTTTTAGAAATTAGATTAATTATGCTCTTTCTTACATTGTTATAGTTGTCACATGTTATTCAATTTTAATTGTTAAGTGAAACTATTTATTGGTCTTTTTATTGCACCATGTTATAACTTCAAGTTTAATGTTGAAAGCACAGCTATTTCTAGATCTTTGAGTGCTAACTTCACTAATATAATCAATATAACAATAATCTCTTAATTTATTTTTTATATTATGTTGATAAAGTAAACCAAATCTAGAAAATCATTTAGTTCTTCCAGCTCTTTCATTTGAAAATAAACTAAGGTTTTCTTTGTCTTGTTGATTTCTTTCCTTATGATCTATGGTAATGATCATATAAACCAAACTCATTACTTTTCATCCTTAAACTCTAACAAATATATTTAAATTTAATGATGAAACTAAATAATCACCAAAGCCTAGAAATTTGATAATCTTCTCATACTAAGCTCTACATATTTACATTAATTCATATAAAGCTTTTTTCAATTAATGAAAAACTTTTAATTGAGACTTATTTTTGAAAACTTGGCAGTTGCTTTATATAGACTTCTTAATCAAGTTTTCTCTTTAGAAAAACATTCTTCATATCCATCTAAAATAAACTCCATAATTTAACTACTATATGAGCCAATAAGCCACATATTATTGCAATCTTTAACTCGACTAAAATGTTTCATTATAGATTATATTGTATTGTTATGAGAATCATTGAGCTATTAATCTATCTTATATCTCTTAATTTATTATTTATTGAGCTATTAATCTATCTTATATCTCTTAATTTATTATTTAGTTAAATGTTTTTATTATCAATTTGATTGTGTAGTCTTCAAGAGAATATGAAAAATTCTTCATTAAGACAATTTCATAAATTGTAAAAATTGGTATAGGGGAAGCCTCTCAGAAGTTATACTAAGTAGTTACAACAGCCATGGATGATATCAATGAGAAATTGACTAAGTCAATAATGGGTATTATTAAAACTTTTGAAACTTCTTGTAAGATGTCAATTTCTAATTGTTCACTAATACAAGCATATAAGGCTGGTTCCTCCAAGAATAAACATAGCTCTAAAGAACTTAAAGGAAGGGGAAAGTCCCTCAAGAAAGTATTGGGATTGAGGAAATATATCAAACACCTCATAAAAGAGATGAAATTCACATTCCCTCAAATGGTAATTATTCTGGAAGTTGTAAACCTGTTGGTAATATCATGGATATATTAATCCTCTATCTCATCCCATTCACTATGATAATACATGATATGTGCCAGGTCTAGAGGAATATCAAAGGAAGGTTGTTCCTCCTATCGTAACTTATGTTGGTCAATGCTAGCATTATGAAGGAAGTGATTCATGAACTATATGGACCTGGCTTATGATAAAGATTTCCAAAGTTTCATAAGCCCTACTTTAATTTTATGGATAAAGAAAATCTTTATCCTAAAGGCTATAGGATTCTTGATTTCTGCTTATTTACTAAGGAAAATGGGTAATAAACTATTGAGCATATTATTAGATTTACCATTCAATGTGGTGAACTAGCAAACTATGAGAATTTCAACTATTTTAAGTTGCATCTATTTCCTAATTCTTTGATAAGGGTAGCTTTTACATGGTTTTCAATGTTCCCTAGGAATTTGATATGTACTTAGCAGGACATGTAAAGGTAGTTTCATATAAAGGTTTTTAAACTTGAGTTAAAAGTCTATATGATGAATTTTCTAAGGTAATATGGGTTAAACATTGAGTTAAGGAAGAGATTCTAGGAAATTGAGTTTGTGATTTTTATGAAATGGTAGTCAAAGGTAAAAATTCTTTAAGATAAATTGTCTTATTTTTTATAAGTTAATCTATGAATTTTACAGGACTTTTATTTTAGATAAATAAAAATTGATCACTCTTGATAGTAAATAGGTTATTCAATTTTGGTTGTTAGGAAAATAATTTCAATATTCTATCAATGAGTTCAATTTAGCTTTGGATCTTATGGATTAAATCTCTAATGAGTATTTGGATGCCTACTGTGATATTCCTAATGATTTTAATGTTGAGACTATATAGGATAATAATACTATGGTTGTCCTTAGGAAGTATGATCCAAGTTTGGTATAAGATTCTTATTTGTTGAACCATTCTTTAACTTACTTGCATAGACTGCTTATGTATTGCTTTTCCTGTAGGAATGACTTGCTTGGGATTATGCCTAGAGTAGAATTATTTTTTATATGGTGTATGGTTGAATAAAGGTAAGTCAATTTAAGATGTTTCATTACTACACAGTTTAAGATAACTATAACAACCTCTTAAAGGTTGATTTTTAGCCATGTTATCACACACTTAACACTTAATTTAAAGTTGTTTGATATCTCTTCTCACAAACTACATGAGGCTTTTAACTTGCTTCCTTTAGACCTTGTTAATTTAGATGAAATGGGTTTATTGTGCAAGAAACAAGAAGCACCAAGATTTTCTTTTTGTCCCCCAGGATCGATAATGCTAGTCAAAGAAAAAGTGTTTAAGAAAAGGTAAATTAGCATTGGAACTAGCCTCTACATTACAGCTTAAACCAACACTAGTGACAGCTAACTCATCTCTATTATAGGAGTTCACTACTATTAGTTCGAGGCTTGACAAGTTAACTGTGAGTATGGAAGAAGCAATTCAATAGATTTTCATTAGACTAGATAAGTTGGACATAGATGTTCATGAGTTATGTCACTCGATCAAAATCCAACAATAGCTTCTCTATTAGCAGACCAGAAAACTAGGCATTATGCTTTATATCTTTTAATTCCATATTTTATTGCTATTATTTAACTCATATTAAGGATAATGTGATTTTAAGTTTAGGGCGATGTGAATATGATATTGTTGGTGTTGTTTTGCTATTTTTTGTTGTTTTAATCAAATTTTTTCACAATTTTACTATTTTACTGATTTTTAGTATTCCCAATTCTATTTTCTTTTTCAAAATTTTCTTAGCTTATTTCCACATTATGACTTCAGAATTCAAGACTAGTGATTGAAATTGATATTTATATATGATTTAACTTTGATGGATATTTAGCAATTAGACAATGAATGATCAAGTTTATGATGATTAACCTAAAGGGAAATGCATATGCCTTAATTTGGATAAAATTGCATGATTCATTTATTGGTACATGTATAGAACTTTTTTATCTTGCTAAATATTCTTTTGCTAGATATATGTAGGCTAGAAAGAAAGAAAAAAGCAAGGTAAAAGAAAATAAAAATAAAAATCAAGTGTGTTTTACCAATAGTTATTAATACGAGTGGTATGACACTCGATTCCCTTAAGCAATTATGCATATCGAGATATTAATATTGGGAGAGTTATATCCTTTAGCAGGCCATCAATAATTCAAAAGAACATCATCTAAGTAATGAAATATATACCATTGGTAGTTTAGTTAGGTGGATCATACCTTATCCCCCTTAAGCAATCTTTACGTATGGAAAGATTAGTAATGGAAGAGTGACCCCCTTTTTAGGGCTGAATTGAGCATCTCAAAAAATCTAAGTTCCCTTCAAATAAATTGTAAAAAGTTGTTCTTTTTAATTGCATTGGTTAAGGCATTTGGTATTTGGCGGGATTTAAAATATTATATCATGTTCTTGCTTATGAAAAATTATTTTGCTTGATCATAATTGAAAAGATGACTAGGTAAATTTTTGTTAGGTTGAGATATATGAATTTTGTCACATCCTTAATCGAGCATCCATTATGCATTCATGAATTGGTTGAAATGTATTATTTTATATGTTATTGGAGTGTTAATGATATGAAATAATGCTTATGATGATAAGTATATAATGAGATTAGAGTTTATAGCTCTAATGTTGAAATGAAAATTTTTGATGAAACCCTTAAACGGAACCACTGAATGGTAACAAATTGATGTTTTTGATATTAAAAACACTTAATATGATTAATTAAGTAAGCTTAAGATGATTTTTTTAAACTTAAGTTAACTAATATGAAAAGATAGTTAAATAAGATTTAGAATTATTTATGATATCATAATTGAGCAATGATGATGTAAGCATGATGATGTAGGTATGATGTAAGTAAATGAGCTTAATTATGATCTTAATGTATTAGATAATAAGTAATTATGTGTTAATAATATATTAGTAAAAGTATATAATAATATGTAAATATTAGAAAAGTATAATTAGAAGTTTTATTAATGATGTCATTAAGTGATAAGATGATATCATAAATGAATGATAAATAAATTAATGATATGTAAATAGATAAATAGATGAATATATGATTGAAATAGAATAAGTTAAAATATATTTGAATTAGTATATTAAATTGGAAGTGGGATTGGAAATGGTGTTAGTGGGTTTGAAAATTGTGTTAGTGGATGATGAGAGAAATTAAAATATTGGTATTTTGGAGTTAGTGGAAAAAGATGGAGAGGTTTTTAATATAAAATAAGGTGTATTGGGGTATGTGTAGAGTATAAAATAAATTCATAAGAGCATTGATTGGTGGAATTTAAATTATATACATATAATTATATGATTTAGAGGCTAAAATGTAGTTTTAAAGGTATAGGGACTAATATGGAAATTTTTCCAAATGGAACTCATTTAAAATGAATTTCGTCTTTATTTAGACTTAAATTCCACTCTTTTATCTAAATATCAAATTCCACTCTTTTATCTAAATATCTCCTTATGGCTAAAACATCTACACCATTCACTCATCATTATCCTCTTATCCTTTCCTTTTTAGCTTATCTTTTAAGTGTTCTTACATTTTCTTTCCTCATTTCCTAAAGAAACCAAAACTAGACTTCATTTTCTCTTCATTTTCCTTTTGAACGGTATGTTCAAAGTTGGTTCCTTAAGTGAAGCTTAATTTCAAGTCAAGATATACTCATTTTTCCATTATTTACAAAGAAACCAAAGTTGTTTCCTTGAAGAAGCCAAAGTTTGCAAGCCATTCTTCATCTTTTCATCTTGTTTTTGTTTGTTCTAGCAAGATCTTTAAGTAAACATCAAGGTAGGGCCAAAATAATCTTTGTTTCATTTGATTTTCATGGTGACCGAAACATATTTCTCTTTTTCCTTCAAAATAAGACTCAAACCATGAAGATCCATATTTTTTTGATGAAAACCAAAACCTAGCTTGATGATCTACTTTGTTTCTTATCTGATCTAACTCTTCTAAGTACATGCATGTTGATTTAAGGTGGACAACAACTTCAAGGAGGTTAAAGAAATGAAGATCTATTTAAATCTGAAGCAAAATCCAAAGGAGATTAAGTTTTAGTTGATTTTTTGTTATTTGGCTAAAGGTGAGCCTTGGTGAGTATGAAGTAGCTATAGATCTACTGATTTGCATATTAAATGAGTGTTTGATGATTTGGCCAGAATGTTTTATGTTAGTTTTAGTTGATTATTTGATGGTTAGATGAGTTAGGATTGTACATGACATGAAATAAAGGGTTTAGTGGTTATGTGGGTGTGTGTTGCTTTTTCCTTCTTGGCCAAATCATCCTAAGTAAAATTATTAATGATTGGTAAGTTTAAAACATGTTAAGGTGATTATAATTAAAAATAAGGTACAAATTTAAGAAGATGATATAAGTTAAGTGATAAGTTAAGTAAAATTGGTGATTTAAGGTTAAATTTTCACTTTAAGCAATAATAAGATAAAATTTATGAAAAATGGATTCTGTTAAGTTTGGTTTAATGATATAACATAAGAATTAAAGTTAAAAGGAAGTATTATTATGATTAATAAGGTTAGCATTAAGTATGACCTATACAAATGGGCTTAAAATAA
>CANYBF010207634.1:0-12702 GCA_948192965.1 Dalechampia spathulata | reverse complement strand
CCTAAAATGGCCAGATCGAGAAGAAAACCGGAGTAAAAACATGATTTTCTTTGAAAACCGGGGCCTATATGCGTAGCATATAGGCCTATGTGTGCCACACATGTGCTACATATGGCGCACATAGGTCTATATGCGAAGCATATATACCCAAAAAATAGAGGACAATGGAGAAATACGAAGAAATGGGCAGAAATGACCTTGATCCGGCCGAGTATTCTTGTAGATCTTCACTCCAGGAACATTTAGGGAGCCTAACTAAGCCAATTAAGTCCCTAGATCCTAAGAAATAAATTAATTAAGTGTTTAATTAATTTGGGAGGATTTTGGCAGAGGTTTGGCTGTTCTCAGAGCAAATTTCGGGGTCCAAAAAATGTTGCCCGAGCTCTATATTTATAGAGCAAATTTTTGGGTGACAATTTTGTAATTTTTGACATGTATTTGCATACATGTGCGCCACATATAGAGCTATGTGTGCCACATATGTGCTACATGTGGTGCACATAGGGCTATATGCGCGAGCATATAGCCTAGAAACCCTTGCGTAGGGCCCACTGTGGTCACTTCCGGGATGCGCCGTGAAGCATATAATCGTTATTTGACATGAGGAACAACTTTACAGATGAAAGTTTTTCCAAATTTGGTCCCGAAATGGCTCCCGACCAAACGTCTTTACTATGCAATGTGCGTAGCCTGTAGGGCTATGCGCTACGCACGTTGCATTTTTGACCTATGCGCTCCGCCTTGTACGGGTAGAACAAGATGCGTGCCATATGTCCAGGAAAGTGCAAACGACATTTCGAGAAACTTTGCAGTTATAAGTTTTCTCAAATTCGGCCCCGAACATCGAGTTTTGGCCAATGGGCCCAATTTGGGCTCAACAGGCCCATTAAGGCTAAAAAGTGGTATACGGGATGCCGTGAGCCGTGCCTCACGTAGGCACTAGCAGAAATGTGTTCTACGCATCAAGAATATTCAGATTGGTGAATTCGGGTGGTGGGCCCACCTGGGTACTGTTCATGATGAATAGTACCCCTGTGGGCCCCATAGTGCAAAAGGGGCCGGGAAGTAGCAAATAGCATACCAAGTGTTCTGCCTCAAGTGAGGCGGCAGATAGGGTGTGTTCTATGCGTACAGAATGCATTGAAGCGGACGATAGTGGGAAGCGGACCCCACTAGTGTTTAGCGGGCCCC
This sequence comes from Dalechampia spathulata, assembly GCA_948192965.1. Classification (NCBI taxonomy): domain Eukaryota; kingdom Viridiplantae; phylum Streptophyta; class Magnoliopsida; order Malpighiales; family Euphorbiaceae; genus Dalechampia; species Dalechampia spathulata. The sequence goes on along the minus strand of CANYBF010207634.1, from coordinate 11,511 downwards.
ACAGTGAGGTGAGCCTATAAACGTGGCATTTGGGATGCCACGAGATGTATCTTGCGTAAGGCAATAGCGGAATGTATTCTATAAGTACAGAGTACACAGAATTGGCTAATTGGGGAAGCGGGCCCCGCTTGTATACTATTCATAATGAATAGTAATCTAGGTCTAAAATGCAATATTTTGCATTCTGCGTATTCTACCACGCGTCGGCTGGTATGAAATGTATTTTGTAAGTACACAATACACAAAATAGGAAATAGGGGCAGCGGGCCCCGCTGTTACTAGGTGGGCCCCACAGTGCAGTGGTCCCAGCAGACGGCATTCACGATGCCAAGCGTTGTGCCTTGCGTAAGGCAGTTGGAAAATGTATTCTGTAAGTACAGAACACACAGAATAGGTTATTGGGGACTGCGGGCCCCGCTTCTGTTTAGTGGGCCCCATATATGTACTATTCATGATGAATAGTACCCGGGCTAAAAATGCAATACTCCGCATTTCAAGTGTTTGTCCCCCGTATACGGCAGGGGAGGGTGTTCTGCATGCACAGAACACTCAGAATATATGGCGGGTCCCGCCAGGCGCCATGGTGGGCCCCACCAGTTCTGAAATGTTCCATTCATCAGAACACACAGAGGAAGTAATAGGGGCTTATATGTATAATCGGGATCGATACCAGGGACTAAATCCTAGTCAAATCAATAAAGATCTAAAATTATACGAGGGTGGAAAGTCAGGGTCAACATGCACATATCCAAAGTATAGGCTTTACAGAGATGATCTTTGTAATTAAGGTTCAAGTTTCTCCATCTATGAATGCAGTTAATGATAGGTTCATTAGTTCATTGATGTGAATTGGTGAGCTCAATCATGCTTATAATATGATGAGTGCTATAGAAGTAATTAAGGAATTCATTTTCTAACTAACGCCAACTATCAACTAAGTTTGACTCCAAATTAGTGCACTAGTTAAAATCATTTCCCTTTAATGATTGAACAAATTTTTTAACCATTAAGTTATTGTAGGTGCCTGCATTATTACAAGTTTCAATAAAGTGATCAATATGTTATTAAGGGTTACCTTTACCATCAAATTGTTGAAACTTTAATGGTTGATAATTTTCAAGCATTTTCATTTGATTAATCCTCAAACTATACAACTTAGCATACATATAAGAGAGTTGAGTAATGTTTTAAACTTGATCTTTAACAGCATCTTTGATGAGCTCTTTTAGTTGATTAGTAGGGATGGACACACTAACCATATCTTGGTGATCTTTCACAACAACAACAATGGAGATCCCAATTTTATCTTCATCATGTGGTTGACTTTGTTTAGTGATAAAAACTTTTTTTTAGTCAAGTTATCAACCTTCTTCATCAAAAAGGAGATTTGTTCATCTTAGCAACTTATTCTTCTAAAGAGCTTGTGTTAGTCATCATCATAGTCATAACATGAGAAGAGCTACTTGATGACTTATCCTCATGAGTAGGAGCCTAGACCACTTGTATAGAGCTTATGTTGGTAAATAAATTAAGATTCTCCCTACCTTTTGGTGGAGAGTGAGTAGATGAGATTACCTCTTTAATATTAAAATTATTATTAATTAATATTAAAATTAGTATTATTAATAGTAATATTAATATTAGTATTATTAAAATTATTATCATTAATGTTAATAATTATTAATATTAATTAATATTAATTATTAATATCCTCAATAAAATTATTATTATTATTATTATTATTAATTATTAATATTATTAATATTAATATTAATATTAATTAAAATTATTAATATTAATTTTTAAGATTATATTATATTAGTAGTATTGTAAAATTATGCTACATCATTGGTCGCCATGTAAAGTGGCGGCCAACCCAAGAAACACACCAAACTATGAAATTTTTTTTGATTCACACTAAATAAAGAATTTTTAAATTTTTTTTACACCAAAAAGGGAAATTGCCCTCATTCTAAGATATAAATTGGCTGAAAGGCATACATGATTTCTACTTATGAAGTGAGAAATGTTATACGATGGTATTGTGCTTATATGCTCATTTTGAATCAAAGTGGAATGGTAGTTACATGTCATAAATGGTTATGGATTCTTAAAGATGATAAGTCAAGTGCATTATGTGAATACTTCACTAAGTGAAATTAAAATGGAAATGCTACAAGTTTAACGGACAAGACTCATACTATAAAAATTATTTAATTGATAAACTAAGGTAAAATGATATCATTTACTATTTTAATGTATACAAGTGCAAGTTACATATAATTGAAAGGTTTATGAGTTGTGAATCATTAAGTGATAAATTAAGTGACTAATGATTTATGTTAAAAACATAGAAATAAAAATATCTAATGAAAAAAATTAAATACTTAATATGGATAAATAATTAAGTTAAGGAAGGAGATGTATTGATTTTAGTATAAGTAAGGAATTTAAAATTTGTTAATTAGAACTTATGAAAGGAATAGTAAAGTATTGTTAGACCTAGGATTTTAATGTGTGTGTCACGTATGAGTCAATTTAAGTTATTTACCATTTTAAAGTATGTTTTTATGAGTGGTATAGGCGTACCAATTTATTTTGTTGTATGGTACGGGCATATGGCTAACCGTACCAAGTTAGCTTTATTTCCTTGAGTTTGGTATGGGCGTACCATTGCTCTCAAGAATTTAGTTTATCAATAAACTTGCTTTGGTACGACTGTACCATTGGTTGGTACAACCGTACAGTTGCTCGTAAGAAAATTGTTTCTCAGAAAAACCATTTAGGTACGGGCGTACCAATGTGTGGTACGGCCGTATCTAAGTTCCCTCTTATTTTTAAATATTGCCTTTTAAGTTGTACCATGTCTGGTACAGCCGTACGTAACTTTCTAGAAAGGCTTTAAATCCTTTCTAACGGCTTTATTTTATATAAAACCCAATATACTTTCAATCTAATAGCTAGTTTTACAGAGAAAAGTTTCCTTTGAGCTTCAATCTTTAATAACAAGTAAGTTTACTTGTGGTATTGTAATTCAAGCATTATAATTAAACTCTCTTTTCATTGTATTCCCACAACCTAAGTGTTAGGTTTTGTATTTATGGGTTAGAGTAAGATTAATGCTTGGGGCATTAAGTTGTAATTGAGAGTTTAATTGCAGTGAGATTGTAATTATTGTAAAGGTTTGAGTGTGATCCTGAAAACACTGGGGTTAGGATTCATTTAAGGAATCCTTAGTTGTAATAATCGATTGAGATTAGTGGAACCCTAAGTGGAAGACTTAAGAGAAGTGGACGTAGGCAAGAGTTAGTGCCAAACCACTATAAATAGAACATGTTGCCAATTCTGCAGGGATTTCATTTGGTATCAGAGCATGGTGCTCAATTGTTATTTGAAGTAAAATTCTAGAGCAAAAGATCCTATGGCAACCCAAAGTGTTAAGAGTCAATCATTTACAAGACCCCCATTCTTTGATGGAACCAATTATGCATATTAAAAGCACAGGATGGAAGTTTTCTTGGATAATGATGGAATTGACTTATTCAACTTGATGGTAAATGAGTTCTTGCCTCCAACAACTATGATTGATGGTGTTGTTTCACTTAAAGCCAAAGAAAATTGGACTAGGGAGGAATTAAAAGCAAATTTTTGGAATAAGAAGGTGATGAATATACTATATTGTGCTATAAGTTGTGAGGAGTATGGATAAGTATCACATTGTGTTACAGTAAAGCAAATATGGATTGCTTTGGAAACTCATCATGAAGGAACTAATCAAGTTTGGAACAAGAAAATCTAGCTCTTAACATATTAATATGAGCTATTCATAATGAAGGAAAATGAGTTAATTTTTAAAATGTACAACTAACTCATTATGATCACCAATGGCCTAATAAAGCTTGGCAAGATGTACCAAAAAGAAGACATTAACAATAAAATCATGTAGGTTCTTCCTAAGAAGGATTAGGAGGCTAGAGTGACATCTATTGAAGAAGCAAATGACTTATCGATTCTGTCTACCGATGTACTTCTAAGAAAACTCCTTACACATGAGATTACTCTAAGATAAGAAGTTGAGGAAGACAAGAGAAAAGGGATAGCACTTAAAGCTTCAAAAGAAGAAGGTGCCTCTTCAACAAGCGAAGGAGAGATAGACAATGAAGTTGCCCTCCTTTCCAAACATATGAATACTCTTCTTATGAAGAAGAAGAAATTTGAGAAAGATGCAAGACGGGACTTAAACCAAAGGGATAACTTTCAAAGAAATCAAGCCATTTACTATGAATGTAACAAGTCGGAACATATGAGAAATGAATTCCCTCGCCTCAACAAACCATCCAAACCCTTCAAGAAAAAGGCATTGAAAGCAACGTGGGATGATGATAATGAGATAAACAAGGATGTGTCCAGTGATAAAGGAGTAACCAATCTTTGCTTCATGGCATTCTTGGATGATGAGAAGAATGAGGTAACCACATTATCTCAATCTTATTATAGTAATGATGAATTTGATGATGATGATGATGAATATGGTGCATTAGAAGAACTTTTAGGAAAGTATGAAAACTTAGCTAGGAAGCATCAATTACTTAGAGGTAAACATACATCCATTTTAAAAGAGAAAACCATTTTACAAAATGAATTTGATTCTTGTAAAAAAAACTTGAAATTCTTGAAAAGGAAAACAAGTTTTTAAAGGATGAAAATGCTAAGATTTTGAAGGAAAAGGATTTGTTAAAAGATAATCTTTCAAGGTTTAAGCAAGGTGGTGTTAAAATTGATTCTATTTTGAAACACCAAAAACTTACTGGTAATAAAAAAGGTATTGGTTTTAACCAAAATGCTTCCTACACCTGTAAAGGCATGGTTTTTGTTAAAGCTTCTACTTCAACATAAAAACCAAATGTTTTCAAAAAGAAGAGTGTTCATACTAAGGCTCATAAAGTGCATCCACATAAAGTGCATCATTGTTTATGTTCTTAAAATCATAATCATCCTCATACATCTAAAAGGAAATATGTGTATAACCATTCTAGATTTAAGAATGTCATATGTCATTATTGCAATAAAGAGGGACATGCAACCAATAGATATTTCATTAGGAAGATGCATTGGAATGATGATATAAATGCTTCTAACCCCCAAGGACCCAAATATATTTGGGTACCTAAAGAGAAGTAAATGCATTTGTATTTAATAGGTATGCTTGAGATCCAAGATTAGTGAAAATAAATGGTACCTTGATAGTGGATGCTTAAGACATATGACTGGCAATGCAAGCCTCTTCTCCAACCTAGAAAAATATGAGGGAGGTAATGTCACCTTTGGAGACAATGCCAAAGGTAAATTTATTGGAATTGGTAAGGTCGATAAGGATTCCAACTTTTTTATTAGTAAAGTTTTATTAGTAGAAGGATTAAAACATAACTTGCTTAGCATTAGTCAATTGTATGATAATGGTTTTAAAGTTTTTTTTTATCCCAAAGGTTGTCTTGTTTATAGGATTAATGATGATAGGTTAGTCTTTCAAGGAGATAGAATAGAGAATATTTACATGATTGATTTAGACTCTATTCCTTACAAAAATGTAAAGTGTCTTGTTTCTATAAGTGAGGACTCATGACTTTGGTATAAAAGGCTCGGACACGTTAGCTTCAAAAGCATTAGCAATCTCGAGAAGAATAAACATATGGTAGGACTTCCAAAGATCAAATTTTCAATGGATAAAGTGTGTGAAGCTTGCCAAATGGAAAAATAGGTAAAGTCCTCATTTAAGGTGAAAAACAAGGTAACTTCTTCTAAACCCCTTCAATTGTTGCATATGGATTTGTTTGGACCAACTAGGGTGGCTAGTTTAGGTGGTATGTATTATGCACTTGTTATTGTTGATGATTACTCTAGGTTTACTTAGGTTTCTTTTATAGCTCATAAAGATGATGCATTCAATGCTTTTCAAACTTTAACCAAAAGAATGCAAAATGAAAAGGGTTACTATATCTCTTCAAAATGAAAGTTTTAAGTCCTTTTATGATTTGCATGGTATTCATCATAATTTTTCATCTCTTAGAACTCCTCAATAAAATGGGATAGTTGAAAGGAAAAATCGAACTCTTTGTGATATGGCACGTACAATGCTCAATGGGTATCAATTACCATCATACTTTTGGGCCGAGGTGGTCAATACTGCTTGTTATGTCATAAATCGAGTTCATTTAAGATTGATTTTAAACAAAACTCCTTATGAGCTATGGAATGGTAGAAAACCAAGAATTTTATACCTTAGAGTATTTGGTTGTAAGTGCTACATCTTAAATGCCAAGGATAATCTTGGGAAATTTGATTCAAAGACTGATGAAGGTTTATTCTTAGGCTATGCAACATCTAGCAAATCATATAGGGTGTTTAACACATTCTTTAGTTGTAGAGGAATCTATGCATATTGTTTTTTATGAAACTAACTCCCTTGGTCCAAGAAAGGACATTGTTGATGATGATGTAGGAATTATATTGAAACAAGGTGAAGAACAAGAGCATCAATAAGAAGCGACACCTAAAGATGTTGATAAGGAAGAAGTAAATGATCTTCCTCCTCACCTAGCTATAACTCAAATTTAGCATGATCTTCCAAAGGAGTAGCACTTCTTGAAAGGACACACAAAGGAGCAAATCATAGGTGAAACATCAAAAGGGGTAATAACTCACTCTAAATTTAAAGATATTCATAACAACCTTGCATTCATTTCTTAAATTGAACCTAAGAATGTTAATGAAGCCTTAGATGATAAGAGTTAGGTGTTGGCCATGTAAGATGAACTAAACCAGTTCAATAGGGATAATGTATGGACCTTAGTACTTAAGCCTAGAGATACATATGTTATAAGAACTAGGTGGGTGTTTAAGAATAAGCTTGATGAGATTGGTGTCATAACTAGGAATAAAGCTAGGTTAGTGGCACAGGGGTATTGTCAAGAAGAGGGAATGGACTTTAATGAAACCTTTACACCTATAGCTAGATTAGAGGCTATTAGAATGTTATTGGCATATGCATCTCAAATGAACTTTAAACTATTCCAAATGGATGTGAAAAGTGCCTTTTTGAATGGTTTTATCAATGAAGAAGTTTATGTTGCACAACCCTCCAGTTTTGAGGATTTTGAATTTCCAAACCAAGTTTTCAAACTTACCAAAGCTTTATATAACCTTAAACAAGCCCTTAGAGCTTGGTATGATAAGTTTAGTAGTTTTCTCATTGATCATGGTTTTGAAAAAGGAAAAGCAGACACAACACTTTTCATTAAGCATTATAAACATGATATCTTGCTTGTTCAAATTTATGTGGATGATATCATATTTGGTGCTACTAATGAGAAGTTGTGCAAGGAGTTCTCTGAGTGTATGCAAGTAGAATTTGAGATAAGCATGATGGGAGAGTTGAAGTATTTCTTAAGACTCCAAGTCAAGCAATGTGAAGATGGAATCTTTATCAATCAGGTCAAGTACACATAAAAAATGCTAAAGAAGTTTGGACTAGAAGATGCAAAACCAAGTAAAACCCCAATGAGCACTACCATAAAGCTTTCCTTGGATGATAATGGCAAACAGGTTGATCAAAAGAAGTATAGAGGTATTATAGGTAGTTTGCTTTACCTAACTATTTTTAGGCCTAATATAATGTTTGTTGTGTGTATGTGTGCTAGATTTCAGTCATCTCCTAAGGAATTGCATTTGTATGCTGTGAAACACATTTTCAAATAGCTGATTGGTACTATGCATTATGGCTTGTGGTATGCTAAGATTAATTCATTTGACTTGACTACCTATTCTGATGCTAACTTTGTTGGAAATGTGTTATATAAGAAAAGTATATTTGGTACTTGTTATTTCTTAAGGAATTGTCTGGTTTCTTGGTTTAGCAAGAAATAAAATTGTGTATCTCTGTCTACTATTGAATCTGAGTATATATCCATAGGTTATTGTTATGCTCAAGTACTTTGGATTCAACAATGATTAAGGGATTACAATGTTTATGTTCATTCACCTTCATTAAACATGATAATACCAGTGCCATTAATTTATCTAGAAATCCAATTTAGCATTTTAGGACTAAGCATATAGATATTAGGCATTATTTTCTACGTGATAATATGCAAAAAGGGAAGGTTGTATTAGAATTTATCAATATAACTCACCAATTAGCAAATATTTTTACAAAATCCCTGAGTGAAGAATGTTTAAACTTCATCAAACATGAGCTAGGAATGATAGATGGTTCATTTTTGAAGTAGGTGTACTTGGTGGACTTTAGAAATTTCAAGAAAATTCTCAGAACTCTTCAAAATTTTCTGATTTTTAGTCCCCGTATGGTCATACCTGTTTTCGTACTCCCATACGGATCCTACTGCCTTAATTCTCACTTTTGTCCAATATCTTATACAATCGTACCATATCTTGGTACGCCCATACGTCGTTCAAAGGCATTTTTCTTCAAAATTTGGTACGATCGTACATGTTTGGTATGCCCGTACGCCTATCTATTTCAAAAACTAAAATTTTTAGCTGAGAGCACTCGTACAACTGTATGTCTTACCCGTACACCCGTATGCGATAGTGAATTTTCAAGCATTTTTAAACCATATGCCTAGATGGTACGTCTGTATGGAATCTGGAAAATAGGTTTTAAACATGATTTTTAGTTACGACCAGTTATCGGATTCCAATTTTCTCTGATTTCTCTCTCAAAATCCTCACCAAATTCAATAAAATCAATCCCAAAATACTCCAAATCCATTTTCCTACAATCATTTCTTCCATTTCTGGTTGGTTTTCTCTTGATTCTTCTGTTTTTATTTTGAGTTTTAACTATTTTAATTCTATTTTTCTTTCTAATTTTTTGCTCAATATAGGCTATTTTAGCTCTAGGTTCTTTAGAGATAGTTACTTAGGATTGTGTTATGTTGCTTTGTGTCAAATTTTATTGATTTTTATATAGGTAAAAATTTTTAAGATTTTCAAAAATCAGCTGAAACTTTATCAAATTTTTGAAAAATTTTATTTTTAGTTAAATTGTCTATTTTTCATGGATTTTACTCATGTCTGCTTGTGAGTCTCGCAGTGGCTCTTCATCTCAGGGATGTAAAGTCAAACACACAATTCCTGCAGGCTCTGGCCCTTGTGGCACTACCCCTTCTTCTATAGTTAGGACCTCCATTTTGAGTGAGAAAGTTTTTATCACTCACATATCACTCCACTCTCCTACAAACAAGACTAGAGGATGACATTTTATGCTATTTGACTAACGTTGGTTGGTCAAATTTTACTTTTCTACCTAACTATTATATTCAGTCTATAGCTTTAGAGTTCCTACATACCTTCTCTCTGTCTACTTCTTTCTTATTTCCGTCCTTCAAGGATTAAAGCCTCCTGTCTTAAGTCCCCCTCACTCTATTATTGTCATAGACTTATCTCCTATTTGATATTTGGGAGATCTGAGTCTAATGACACAGTTACTGGCCCTGACCTAATTTTCCTCTATTCTATGGTCAGAGGTACTTCTATACAATCTGGACATTGGCTTCAGACCTCCTTTCATGAGGTTAGCATTCAGAAATAGTCTGGCCAGGCTATTCTCTTTAGCCCTCTTATCCATTATCTTTGCCAGCGCCTCTCTGCTTTTCCTGCTTCTCCACCCACTCCTGGACCGAAAGGTCCTAATCTAAACTTATCGTTCATCGAGCACTCCATGCTCCTTGAGCATGATTCTGATAGTGAGTTCCATACTCACTTTGAGTACATTGCATGACGTCTCGAGCATCTTCGATCATTAGGTCTTCCTAATGATACTATCACCCTATTTGGATGTAGTGTAGTTGTTATCTATCAGCACATGTAGGTGCCACTTCCTGATGACACACTTACAGAGTGGCTTCACTCTTCAGACCCTTCTTCTACTGATGCCTCACGCCAGATGGCTCTGAGCTACAAATGATAGCGTCACTTTTAGGGTGGATCTTCCTCTTCTACTGCTGTTCTAATCCCCTTACTTCAGCTGGTACTTCCATTCCTGCTCCAATTGTTGCATTTACTGATTTTATCTCTCAGCAGCTTACTATTATCATCGCTTGACTTGATCAACTAGATGCTTTTGAGTGATGTTTTGACCAGGTTAATTAGGAGCTTGCTGATATTTGTCAACATATTCATTCTCTAGATTAGTGATATGATCAGCACACAGCAGAGTTTCATGAGTTTCAGATGACTACATCTAAGACCCTACATTCCATCAATCCTATGATGGATCTTTTCATTATTCCTCCATCGAGTCCACCTCCTCCTCAGGACCCACAATGATCATTTTGATGTTGTCAAAGGGGGAGATGTTTTAGGATATTAGAGATATTAGTTTTTAATTTTTTAATTTTCATTATTGTTATTTCTTTTCCTTGTTGCTCTGATCAATGTATTGTATTTAGCTTTTATTATTATTTCTACTCTGATCAATGTATTGGATATTTTTTGAGTTTATATAGCATATGATATTTATTCAATTCATTATCCTATCTTGCTTATTCTTATTGTTACTTATTATCATTTACTCTAATTATAACTTAACTGGATAATGCTCTGATCATATGATTCTATTTATATTTTGATCATACAATTATATATATTGCTCTAATCATATATTATACAGTTTGCTCTGATCTTTATGTTTTTCTTCTTCTCTTTATGATTGATTGATTGTTGTGATTGATGGCATAAATTCTAAAACAAAGGGGGAGATTTCTAAAATTTTTCAAATCAAAATTTCATTTAAACATATTTTGCAAATTGAACTTAAATTGATTACCAACACCAAAAAGAGGGAGATTGTTAGACCCAGGATTTTGATATGTGTCATGTATGAGTCAATTTAAGTTATTTACCATTTTAAAGTATGTTTTTATGAGTGGTACAGGCGTACCAATTTTTTTTATTGTGTGGTATGGGCATATGGCTGATCGTACCAAGTTAGCTTTATTTCCTTGAGTTTGGTACGAGTGTACCATTTATTGGTACGGGCATACCATTGATCTCAGGAATTTAGTTTGTTAGTAAACTTGTTTTGGTTGGTACGACCGTACGGTTTCTCGTAAGAACATTGTTTCTCAGGAAAACTATTTTGGTATGGGCATACCAATGTGTGGTACGTGTTGGTTTATTTAGTGATTAAGCAACAGAAGAAATTTAAAATTTTCATTTTAAAATAACAAACCAAAAGAAGAACTTTGCATCAAAACACAGAAAAACCAGTTTAGACATTAGACGTAGCATGTTGGATAGTAACTCTTACTTTCAATGCAGATGTCCTTCATTCTTTATCTCTAAAACGTTTATGGTTGTAGCAAACCAAAAACCACCAAGATAGGCAGCCTCCAACAGTATCCACATGAAACAAGGATGTCCAAGCAAGCAACCAATTGCTTCTATCTCCTTTCTTGTGAACTAGCAAAGAAAAAGAAGAAAAACTTATGG